>PVLD010014394.1:0-52566 GCA_004027595.1 Dinomys branickii | reverse complement strand
GTTTTGCATGCTTTCAGTGTAAGTTTTCAAATCCTGGCATTCTCTTTGGACCTGTTTCATTCTTGGTAATTCATTCCTAAATTGCTCTTGTAATGTTTCCATTTGTTTCCTATTTTCTTCTAGTCTTTTATCTATTTCTTCTCTATGTGTACAGAAGATTTCTTCCATCATTGTTTTCAGCTCGTTTTTTGTGTGAGAGATTATTGCAGGTATGTGGCTTATTTCTGCTTTAAGCTCTTTTATGGCCTGTTGGAGTTGTTTCATTTCCGATGCAATCGTTTCATAACTTGCAGGTATGTGGCTTCCTGGTTCCCCTTTATCCTCGCATTCAAAACTTGTTCTGGGTGGGGTTGAGTTTTGAGACTGCGTTTTGTTCCTCTGTTTTCCCATTTTTGGGTATCAGATTCAAAATGTGGAGCTATAAATTCCCCAGGCAGTTCAGCAGGCAAAGGTCTGCTGCAGAGGCTGCTCCAATGAGTCCTTCTCTTTGGGAGAATGTCCCTTAAGCTGTCTGCTGAGATTTCCGCTTCTACTCCCTACCCCGAAACCTGGCTCGGGCGCATAAACAGCTCGCTGCCCCAGGGACCTTGCAGGCAGGCCACTCAGGTGTTCCTCCCTGGGTGGAGCTCCTCCCCCCCTCACAAATCCCGTCGGGGCCCCTAGCCAGCTCTTCTCACCTGGGGGATCCTGCAGTCAGTAAAACTGCTTGGATATCATTTGCTGGGCGGAGCTTCTTCCCGACTCAGGAAAAACCGGTCAGGGCGCCCAATCAACTCACCCTGGGGTCGTGCAGACAGGAATGCTGTTCAGATGTATCTCCCTGGATCGAGCTTCTTCCCAACTCAGAAATCCTGCCGACTGCAGCTGCCACAGTTCGTGTGGCACCCGCTGCGGAGGCGGGGCCCTGAGCGGGATCCCAGACCACTGCCCAGATTGGCACAATCTGCCCCAGTAGTGCATTCTCTGAGTTTACTCTGCTCCGCCACCTCCAACAAATCCTGGTTACAGCCGCCTCCGAGCCGATCGGGTTCAGGAGCTGGAAGGGTCCATCCCGCTGCAATCGCTCTCTCGGCTGTACGCGGATTGTGCCGAGCTGTGGCCCAAGCGCAGTGCTGATCCCTCGGGCACCCAGCTCTCAGGATCCACCCACTTCTCGCTGCGTGGCTTATCCAGCTGGCCCTTTAATGCTTAGGCCACGGAGAGCAACACAATCAGTTGGAATTTCACATCTGCGGACCGGGCACCCTCGTGCAAAGGATCAGTCTCTGGGAGAGTTTCCCTCTGCCGCTCACCTGGTCACCATCTTCCCGGAAGTCTTGGGTGGTGATCCTATGGGAGGATCCTTCTCTGCTGTTTTCCTGGTTGCCTTCCAGGTTGGGCTTTTTCTGCTCCAGTTTTGGCCCAGTTCTCAGAAGTTCGCTCTCCTCTTGCCGAGTCGGGAGGCTTCCATGAGCACGGGCTTCTGAAGCTAAAGCTGTAAGTGTAGGAATGAGGGAGTGGGCCGAGTGTGTGTATGGTATGTGACTCCCTCTTTCTCCTCCTCCTCTTCCTCTAACAGTGCACAGCAGTTGCCCGAGCTGTTTTTCAGGAAGGAGTCTTGTTTGCTCCTTGTGAGGGTTTAGATTCTCATTTCAAATCCTTTGATGTTGGGCATAAGTGGAGTGAGGTCTCCCCCACTCATGCTCACTGAGGTAGTTCAGGGTGTGTACTAAGTTTAGTTATTAGTTTTGGGAGACAATTGGAGGAGTTTCTCAGGCCTTAGAGTATGCTGTCATCTCTTGATCCCCAGGACTGCTATTTTTCATATATCTTGTCTCTATGGGTTGATACAAAGTTCGTATTTGCAAGCGGTGTGGAGTCCCTCTCACTGCTCATATTAGTAGCAAGCCTCAGCCTTCCAGTTTGTCATTGACCTGGCTGCTCTCTCTGACCTGTGACTGTTGCTCCTCTTCCAGGTCATGCGTCTAGGATCTTGGAGAACTGGCATCAGGGGTGGTGGGCAAGGGAGAAGGACTCCAGGGCAGAGGTGAGACTGTGGGGCGCAGGGCATCTCCACGTGCCCTGTGTACCAGAACAGCATGGCCCAGCAGGTCCTGCGGTGGCTCCATGTCCCTCCATGGGGTCACCACACAGTCTTTGGTAGCTTCACCCATGCCCTGCGGCAGGACTGCCCAAAATATATTAAAAAAAAAAAAAACTTTGAAGAGATCACATCTTCACACAGACCATAGAGACCCCATGACCCCTTTTGTCTGAATTGCAGAAAAATCAGCCTTTACATTTGGTACATCTCATCTATTTTCTGTTTTTGTTTTTCACATTGTTATACTTACGGATGGACAGTAGAGGTGGTAGCGTATTTACCACTGCTCTAAAATAAAGGTTCTCATTCAGTTTTTAAACTCGTATATTTTGGAATTATATCTAAATGAACTTAAATCATCAAATTCTTTCTTTGTGTATAATATTTTATTAGAGAGAACTGAATTTTTTTCAGTGTTAGGTTGTTTTTTGATAGAGGTTTGTGTCATCTGTTAGCTACTTAAAGGGCAAGAATTGTGTTATACTTCTTTTAATGTAAGTGATTCTATACTTTGAACTGTGCCTTACATTAATTAGGTACATGTCTCACTTAGTCAGTACATTATATTAATTAATAATTTTAAATGAGTGATGATTATATTCCTACATGTTTCAGGGAAATGAGGGAGGAACTGAATATTCATTCATGAGGAGAAATTAAACCTTTCTTTCCTATATCTAATTAGTAAAGAAAGGTGATGAGAGGTACAGATGTGTGTATGAAGTACATTTTCATCACACTTAAATTAAATTTTATTTTATTAATTCATCAGAGGCAAGAACATTTTTTATTAACAGAATACTCTCAGATGTGTAATATAGTTAGAATAATCTTCCTAGTGCTCTGTGTGAGTACAGTTGATATTAAGTAAATGTCTGCAGGATACAGTCTAAAAGTGTTATTAGTAACAGGCAATATTTTTCTTAGTTGTCTGTGCTGTGAATGTAAAGAAGTTGATAGTGAAGAAAGTTCATGGATATGAAGAACAGATTGATATCTGCAGCAAATTGTTTTGTTTATTTTTATTTTAAAGAGAAAAAACCAATGAAACAAAATTCAAGCCAAGAAGGAGAGTAACTATGGTTAGTATGTTGCTTATTGTTATCTTCAAAGTAATTGCTCAGATTACAAGATATGGGCATGAAAAATTGATCAAATGATATAAGCACAAACCTTTCTTTTCAATGAATTAATAGAAATTAGTAGTACAGGTATCTTAACTATCTTGTGTGTGTATATATATGTATTTTTCCTTTTCTCTTCCTTCTTTTCTCCTTTTTCCTATTCCAGCATCCCATTCCTGTTGAACAGTTTCTTCTCATTTCCCAATACCTATTGTACATTTTGGCTTTTATTTACTCTTTCAGTTTCTTACACCAGGGAGACAATACGATGTTTACATATGTGAGCCTGGTTTATTTCATTGTGAGTATGGTCTCAAATTGCATCCATTTACCTATAAAAGTCTCAAGTTTACCTGGCAATATAGCTCAGTGGCACAATACCTACCCGGTAAGCGCAAAGTGGTGAATTTGTCTTTTTTTTTTTTTTTTTTTTTTGGTACTGGAATCAAACTCACGACCTCATGCTTGCCAGGCAGTCAGGCGCTATCCTGCTAAGCTATATCCCCAGTAAGGGGGTGAATTTGATTCCTGGTACCAAAAAACAAGCCTCAGAAGTATCCTTCTTTATAGCTGAGTAATACTCCACTGTCTAAAACTACCACATCTTTTTTATCCCTTCCTCAGTTGCCCATCCTTCCTCAGTTGATGGGCACTTGGGTTGCTTCTAAGATTTACTTATTGCAAAATGTACTGCTGTAAACATAGGTGCATATATATTGCTGTGGTATGATGTTTTCAGTTCTTCTGGGAAGATACCCAGAAGGGGAATAGCTGGGTTGAATGGGACCTCTAATACTAGTTTCTTGAGGAATCTCCACACTGATTTCGACAGTCTGCACTCCCACCAACAGTGAAGTGCCCCTTTTTCCCTACAGCCTCTCCAGTGTTTGTTATTGTTGATTTCTTGATGACGGCCATTCCTTCTGGGGTGAGATGGAATCTCAGTGCTGTTTTAATTTGTATTTCTGAAATAAGCAATGATGTTCAACATTTTTATCTATTTATTTGCTATTTGTATCTGCTCATCAGAAAAGTATGTATTCATCTCAGATGCCCATTTTTGGATTGAGTCTTTAAATTTGAGGGGTCTGATTTTTTTCAGTTCTTTATATGTTATAGATATAAATCCTTTGTCTGAGGGAATATTGGTTAAAATTTTTTCCACTCTGTGGGTTGTCTTTTCATTCAGTTGGTGATTTCTTTTGATGTGCAAAAGCTTTTTAACAAGATGAGATCCCATATTGTTGAATATTTGAAGTGTTTCCCATGCAGTTTGGGATTTGTTCATGAACTCTGCCTATACCTATGTCTTTGAGATTTCTACCTGTTTTCTCCCAGTAGATTCAGTGTTTCTGTTTTAATATTTAGATCTTTGATCCATTTTGACTTTAGTGCATAGTGATAGTCATGGATCTAGTTTTAGTCTTTGGCATGTAGACAGTTAGTTTTTCCAGCACCATTTATTAAAGAGGCTGAAGCAAATTCTTTTGGAAGTATGAACTGAGCAGTTTTGGCAGTATCAATCTTGTGCTTGGCTGCAACAATTTCAGCACAGTATGTTATGAGTTATCTCCTGCTGTAGGCACTTGGGAACTGTAGTTTTCTTACCTCACATAGGTCCGTCTTACTTTACCAGAATTCCATTCTGCAAGCCCACTCAGTGGTGAGTACTGTCATTTTGTACCGCCTCTGTGATGAGATGCTACTACTTGTTGAGGCAGCCCCTTCTCTTGCTAGTCAACTGGAGTTGATTTTGCCCTTTTGAGAAGTTGAAATCTGCCTCCTACTCTTTCTCATCCTAGTTTACCATTTTGAATAAAAGTCTTTTCATTTAATGTAGAATTTGAGAGGCAACATAAATTAGTAGAAAAGCAGTGTCTTCTACACTAGAGAGGCTGGGATGAGCATCTTGGATCAGCCATCGCCTGTGTGATCTTGAGAAAGCTATCCAACTTTTTTGAGCTTTATTTTCCTCCACCGGTTGATACATTGTGTCAACTTGGGGAGTCTAGAAGTTTGGCTGAATGACTCAGCAGGAAGCCAGGATGCTTACTTTGTATACATCTTGAGCCTGAGGAAGAGGAAGGCATGGAGATTCAGAGCTACATGTCCCCTGGGTGGGAGTAGGTGGGTATCCCCAATACCCTCCCACACCCCTCAAACAACAGTGAACTCACAGCCAGTATTGCTATCACTTACACTTGAATGAAGCTTACCTAGCACATAGATTTTCTCCGGAAGACACATCACAGCTTTCTTGTGCTCAAGAGCACTAGACAGCCTCAGCCCTGTGTTTGGGACCATATTCAGCAGCAAGGTCACTAACAGAAAGCACAAAAACAGTGGGAGAACACAGCACTAAGTAGATGGCTAAAAAGCTACTCACTGACAGCATAAAGCAAAGCTACAAAGGCACAGTATGCACCTTCTTCACCCTCAACCGGAAGCACAAGCATTGGGTTAGCTCTAATTTTTTTCCACAGTCTCTGCCTACACATGGCTGGGCCTAACTATAAGAGTACTGTAAGTGTTGACTTGGGGTTGCACATAAATTTTAGCAAGTATGCAAATTGACAGACAGAACCTGGCAGTGATGAAGGTAAACTGTATGTGTTCAAAAAGAAAGAAAGAAATACCAATGACATTGTTAAAACACCTTCAAACTCTTAAAAAAGACATTTGGAGCCAGACTCAAGATTAATTTATCTCTCTTCAAATAGTGTGCATCTTCATTCAGGCACACACTGGCAGTGGTGTCCTTGCCACAAGCCTGAGGCCTGGCACCACTCATGGGACTGCTGCTGCCTTGGCATCTGGTGGGAAATTGGTCCACCTCTGTGGTAACAGTGAGGAAGCCATTGCACAATGAAGAAGAAGCTTCAGTGTGTCACAGTCGGTGGTAAATTAAAACTGCTTCTCTGTAAAGTGTTCCAGCAGTGGTTTAATGAATTAACCTCAGCCTAATGAGGTAGATATTGATATTTCAGTTCATACCACTGTGTTTTGATCATTATGTCTCCCTTCTTCCGTAGTATAGCCTAAAAATGTCTGTACAACTAAACAGTTTAGTGCTTTGCCATTGGTTTTAATGAGTTTAGTTGGACCCGAGAAGTAATTGTGATACATAGTCAGATACTATACATCTTAGCCATAGCTCAGATTATCAACTCTGTCCACTACACAAAACCTAACATTCAAACTTTTGGGCCCCACAATCGTAGAGAACTCACAGTGAAGACTCATAACACTGGAATCACTTAGTGTCAATAGCTCATGGGTTTCTATGAACCGGGTCACCTGGACTTCCCCTAACAGTTGGCTCAGAAGATGTGTAGCTGCAAAGGTTGAAGAGGGATATCATGAGTGTAAACTGCGATGGAAGTCAATCACGATGGATAGTGATTCAGATAGTATTTTGCCTTTTTAAAATCTTTCTAGTGACTTTTTGCCTAACACTGTTGAGGTTAATCCACATCCATTTACTGTGTACAAACCAGAGGTAAAACTGGAGGATCAGTATTGTGGTGAGGTTTACATAAAGAATGAAATTTTAAAGCTTCATGTAGAATAGTAGCATTTGCAGTAGTGTCTCCACCAAAAACTAATCACTTCGAGTCACATAGTTAGGGGCATAGTCCATTCATTGCTTCTCTACAGGTAGTTTGTTTACAGCACTGGGGTCATTAAAATGGTCAAGGTTGAAAGTAGAATATATGGGTATTTCAACAACATGGTATATTTTATTATTTTAAATTGAAAATATAACAGATGGTATCAAGACAGGTAGCAGGGATTAAGTTTTATGTCATGCAAATAATTCAGCATTCTTTTTATCCCCAACATAAAATATTTACGTAAAAATTTATACTTGTATTTATTTTTGTTGGTTTCCTGAGGAATATAAAAGTAAAGATACTCTGATAGAGAACTTACTCAATTTTCTGTAGATTACTACAACATTGTTTTGGGAGATACTGTTATGCTTAAGTCTAATGCTATGAGGAAAACACCCCACATCTACCTCTTTCCCCACCGCAGATCTTACTAGTCCCAGTGATAAGATTTATTGCAGCCTCTGACCAGAACCTGGTTAGACTGTAAATGCACAATCTTAATTGTATTTGGGAATATGTATGGAATCTTAATTGGAGTCTAGCTACATATAATTTATACAAGGGGATAAATAAATAAATAAATATATGTATATGTGTGTGTGTGTGTATACACACACACACACACACACACACACACACACACACACACATATATATATATACTGACATCTTCCAGATACCCCATTTCTATAGCAATTAAATGGCTTGATGTTAAGCTCTGAGCAGATGTTAGTGGACATTTAAAACAAGAAAATTCCTTAGAGTTTAGAATTAAAGAAGTTCCCAAGGCAAATAAGTAAATGAACAGCTGTTTTAGTGTATAGCACAGAAATTCTGTCAAATTCAATTTTCAATTGCAAAAGGTCAGAAACTATTTTTTTCCCTACAATATCTAACCCATGGTCAACTAGTATTGCTTTTCTGTTTCTTATGACATTTCAGAATATTATGGATTTTTAGTTGTTTA
Source organism: Dinomys branickii (assembly GCA_004027595.1). Taxonomy (NCBI): domain Eukaryota; kingdom Metazoa; phylum Chordata; class Mammalia; order Rodentia; family Dinomyidae; genus Dinomys; species Dinomys branickii. The sequence goes on along the minus strand of PVLD010014394.1, from coordinate 44,778 downwards.
TGGAGATTCTGCTTCAGGTAAGGGTGAAATATTAAGTAGTTTTTATAAAAGCAAAGTATTATTATAAAATACTTTCTCAATTAAAAAACCAATGATATTCTTATTAATCTCACTTTTGACTCCAAAATAAAAGTAAATACCTTTATAAGTAATGAAAGGTTTTTCCCTGTTTTTTTTTTTTTTATATACCTCATCTCTTTTTTATTACTGGAGGGAACATGCAGCAAATGTACTTGCTTATTAACAACAAAATAAAATTTAGTGTATATTCATAGTTGCTTGTTATTTTGGTACACTATAATTTATAAAAATTCATAGGAGGGAGGGAAACATGCTATGAATATTACCTAACACGTAACATTCATAGGAGGGAAGGAAATATAGATTTGGCTTTTCATTGTTTCTGTCTTTGGATAAACAAATTTATTTGTACATTTAGTCAATATGCATAATTGACCTAAAAACTTCAGTAGTCTGAATTTAAAAGCCATGTGGAAGGCCAGCTGTATAAAAGGGATTTTCCCAGGATAGTAGCCAGATGTGAGCTAACGCACCCCCATCTTGATTTGCAGAGGGTCAGTATGCTCCCCCCACAGCAAATTTACACTGAATTCCAAAAAGGCAAAGAATAAACCTTGATACTGTGTCCTCACAGTAAAGAAAAAAACTTAATTATGGGATCAACCGCAGGGCAATGGAAAGCTGCACTAAGTATAATATTAGAAATAGATAAAGATGGTATGAATAATTTGCTATTCTAGGGCCCTTTTAAAATAAAATTCCCCAGTTAGTGTTTGCATTATCAGCCAGAAGGTTAGTTAGCATAGTAGAATGAGGACATATGCAAGGTGTACACGGAGCATTTTACTGCTGTGAAAACTGCTACTGTCTAGCTAGGAGAAAACCAACTGGACTTTAAATCACACACAACTTAGTTGCAAAACTCTCCACTACTTATGAATGTAAGCATTTAATTTGAAATGTTGATACTACAATATGTGAGTTATTATATGAATTATTATAAATGCATATAGTATCTTCTATAGCTGCTAGATTTACTTTAAAAAAAAAAGAAACTGTAAGTTATAAGAATTATAACGATAAGGAAAAGCTCACATTCTGTTACAGTGATGGACGGTAACACCTAGTAGTTCCACTTATTAAAAGCTTGTCTCAGGTCATTACCAGTTTTATTGCAAAGAGCCCTGAACAAATTTATCAATTTTAATACTTTCATAGCTACCCGAGTCACTGCCATGCTGAATCATACACTGCGAGAAGAAACATCCTTCCTGCATATTAGCAGCTCTAGCTCCTGAGCGACGGCGCTCACATCACCGGAGTCCAGGCACAGGCACCTCTCACATTCATCCCGCACGAAAGATGAAGTGACTTAAGTACCGGTACAACCTGTTATACACAGTTTCATACAAAAAGAGCCGCAGACTGAACCCAAGGATTTTACCAGAGTGCCATAAAATTGCCTTCATTTAATTTTTTTTATTTTAAAGAGAAAATGCAAAAAACAAAATTCGAAACTAATATGATAAGAAGATAACAAGGGTTAATACATTGCCTACTGTTATCTTCAAATTAGTTACTCAGAGTACAAGATATCAGCATTTCATTGTCCAAATACTAGCACACACCCATCCCTTCAATGAACTGGAGAAATTAGTAGTATAACTATCTTAAATATTTATATATTTATATATTTGTTTCTTTTACTTTTCCCTTCATTCTTTTCTCCATTCCTCTAAACCAGTTTCTCTTTCATTTTGAAGTTTCTTCCCATTTTACAATATCTATTGTACATTTTAAATCTTATTTACTCTTTCAGCTATTCACACTAGGGAGATAATACAATGTCTACATATTTGCATCTGGTTTATTTCTTTTATGGGTATGGTCTCTAGTTGCATCCATTTACCTAAAAAGTCTCCAGTTTATTCTCCTTTATGGCTGAGTAGTACTCCATTTTATATTTTAAAAAAACACATTTTTTTATCCATTCCTCAGTTGGTAGGCATTTGGGTAGTTTTCAAGATTTAGCTATGACAAGTTGTGCTGCTATAAATATTGTTGTACATATAGCACCATGGTATGGTATTTTAAATTCTTCTGAGAAGGTATCTAGAAAGGGAATAGCTGGGTCAAATGGGACCCCTAATCTTAGTTTTTGACGAATGTCCACACTAATTTCCACAGTGATTGCACCAGTCTACACTCCCACCAAGAGTAGAGAAGGGTTCCTTTTTCCCCACAGCCCCTCCAGCATTTGTTATTGGTTGATTTCTTGATAACAGCCATTCTTTCTGGAGCGAGATGGAATTTTAGGGTTGTTTTAATTTACATCTCTTGAATGACCAGTGATGTTGAACATTTTTTCATATATTTATTTGCTGTTTGTATTTTCTCATCAGAGAAGTGTGCATTCATCTCAGATGCCCATTTCTGGATTGGGTCTTTAAATCTGGGAGGTCAGAGTTTTTGAATTCGTTATATGTTCTTGGTAATAATCCCTTGTCTGAAGAACAGCCAGAAAAAACCCACACTATGGGTTTTCTTTTCACTCTGTTGGTGGTTTCTCTTGCTGTGCAAAAGCTTTTTAATAAGGTGAGACCCCAGTTGTTGATTCTTTGCGATAGTTCCTATGTGATTGGAGTTTTATTCATAAAGTCTTTGCCTACACCACTGTCTTCAAGAGTTTTGCCAGCAGGTACAATGTTTCTGTTATAATATTTAGATCTTTGATCCATTTTGACTTTTGTTTAGTGCATGGTGAAAGATATGGGTCTAATTTTAATCTTTGGCATGTGTAGAGCCAGTTTTTCTAGCACCATTTATTAAAGAGGCTATCTTTCTTCCAGTGAATGTGTTTGCTACTTTTGTTAAAGATAAGGTGGCTGAGTATGTCTGTAGTTGTTTCTGCATTTTCTAGTCTGTTCCACTGATCTTCAGGTCTCTTTTTTTTGCCAGTAGCATGCTGTTTTATCACTGTAGCTTTATAGTATAATTTCAAGTCAGGGACTGTGATGCCCCCTGCCTTGCTTTTGTTGCCCAGAATTGCCTTTGCTATTCTAAGTCTCTTCGGGTTCCAAATGAATTTTAAGATTGTTTTTTCCAATTCTGTGAAATATGCTATTGGAATTGCATTAAATATGTATAACAGTTTTGGAAGTATTTATACTAGATTGGTTCTTCCTACCCAAGGTACCTTCATTTAAGCTCTCTTCCCATGTGTGGCTGAGCTAATGGGATGTCTTTGGGCACGATAGTGATTCTCTTGGCATGGATGGTACACACAGATTAGGATCTTCAAATAAACCTACCAGGTACATTTCACTAGCCTCCTGCAGTGCACTAGTGACTGCACTCTGAGACCTCAAGATAGTCTTGAAATCCTGGGTGCCCTGCCTTTTAACTTTTGGAAAGTCAGCTTCTGGATGGGCCTGTACCAATGAAGTTTCTTTACCCCACCAGTAGAGGGAGCGCCTCTCCTGGCAACCTGAGTGCTGGCTGTTTTGGGGGGTACTTTCCTTCCCCCAAGTGGACTTACAAGCAGTCAGCTTGGTTTGGACCTTTTTTTTACCCAACACTGAAGTCATAGGCTACTGTTCTGGCCACTGTTCTCCTGCCTAAGTAAGAGCCTCAGTCACCAAGATGCTCTTCTAATAAATTACTGAGCTGCTCTCCTTTTTAACCTCTTGTTGAAGCTTTTGTAAATTTTGGGTAACTTTAGTAGTATCTCAAACATTTAGTCTGTATTATTACACCATATATTTTAAAATACTGAGTTCAGTTACCAAAGCCAAGTGGTGAGAAGATTTCTTCACTCCCTAAGAACCTTTTGGTTTACTTTTTCAATTTACAACAGGGCTTGAATCCATACAAGATCAGTACATGTATGTGGAGGAGTGATACGCTCTTCTGTTCAGCACAACTTGAATTCAGAAACTGATTTCTCACAGTGACTTTCTTAGGCTTCACCTGGACATAGGCTTTGGGACATGGTGAGTGTTAAAGCTTCAGTTGAAAGAAGCCTCCATCCACATTCATCTTTTCAAAGAACCAACAGAGAAGAAGCCACATAAAAACATCAGCCAGTGCCTGGCCACCTTCCAGTGAAGAGAGTGTGTCTAGCTTCTCTAAGATGCTCTTGGACCAACTGAGCAGAGAAAGGCTCTGTGTCTCAGTACCCCATGAAGATAACAGACACAGAAGACAGGGCCAAAGTGACCAAGGAGTCATGGAAGGGACACTCACGGGATCCAGCAGGAGGCCTTGGAGAACAGTCTTTAAAATTCTGCTTTCAGTGAAAAGGCTGAAAGCAAGAAAGTGTCACATTATCTTGCTCACATCATTTTAATGTATGCACCTGAGGATACAATTAGTGTAGACCTCGGAAATAGTTTCATTTTGAAATAAAGAGGGTAGTTTTGCTCCCTTATATAGTAGCAAATTTCTTACCACTTTGGAGAGAATCAATCCTGTCCCTCTTTGAGCAGCCCAGCCATGTGAGGTCCATTTGTTCCCTCTCTCTGCACTTTTTTGGGATGCAGGGGGAAAATTTGGCCCTCACAGTCTTTGAATAGTCCCAGTGGGAAATTCATACTGTTCAATTCAATATTACTAGCATAAAAAAGAAAAAATAGAAGTTAACAACAAAAGAAACAAATCTAGCTTTAGGGTAGTTTGTTTTCTAGAAGTAGGTAAAAGTCATTTAGAGATAGATTCAGCAAATAAAATGTGATAAGAACCAGATCCATTATTCAAGGAGTTGGCAAACTATGGCTAATCAGCCAAATCCAGCGGGCTGCCTGTTTTTGTACATAAAGTTTTATTGGAACCCAGCCATGCCTATTTGTTTAGGTATTATATGTGACTGCTTTTATATCAGCAGAACTGAACAGTTGCGATAGATGTGGTATAACCCAAAGAGCCTAAAATATTTACTATCTTGCTTTTTAAAAAAAGTTAGCTAATGCTTGCATTATTCAAAAGCAGCTTATGATTATTTAACAGGTTTTTTTTTTACCCTAATATAAACTATTTTTAGTAAGAAATAGAAATCAGAGTGTTAAAAAAATCATTAACCGAGAGGTGTAATGGATAGTTTGAAGAAACACTGTGATCGCTTTTGTGGAAAAGTTCCCAGGCTTGTTTTCTTCATCTCTGGAAATTATTAATATACTGGATTTTAAAAAATTCTAACAGGCTTTTTAAAATACCAGAATATGGTTCAGCCTATGAAAGAGGTAGATGGAATTAACTTCTCAGATGGTCTCTGAGAAAATTTCTCCATTTATTCAAGGTAAAATACTCTGACACAGAGAAGGAAAAGCATGAACATTTATTATTACAATGACATATTTATAACTTTAAAAAATGGTAATAGTGATGCAGAAAGAAATGAATTTCTACTTGGCACATGATAGTAGCATTTAGGAGATCCAAGTCTGGAACGCTGATTTGTATTAGGAGATAAAGGCCGAAAGCCTGAGATGCTGCTGCTCAGTGATGGGTGTTGCTGTAGGCAGATCTTGCAGCTTCTGTGTTGGTCTCCTGTGCCAAGGAACATCAAAGGATGTTCGGGAACTGCCTGGCATCCACTCTTATTCCAGTTGGGAAATGGAGCTGTGTTAGTGCTTCTTCTGACTCAGAAGCTGTGGAGAGAGCCTGTGTGGCTCTGCCTGGAGCTGGCAGGTGCCCCTCTCATGCCAGTTCTGCAAGCCATCAGCTGGTACCCACTGGAGTTTGTGTGTACAGTAATGCCCTTCCTGGCTTGCAGGTGACAATCCCCACTGGGCCACTCTGGAACAGCACAGGGAAGGGGCCCATGCAGCCAGATCTGGTTCCCGCAGGCCATCTTCCAACTTCCTGTTCTGTCCATTTCTCTGCATTGGGCCTTGGCTAACTGTAGACTCCAGAGCTTTCTTAGTTCTATGGTTTTGTTAAAATCTCAGAGCCCTGCTCGCTGTCTTCCTATTCCCACATATTTTCCATTGTCTTTGGTTTGTTATCTAGACTAGACATGGAAACTTCTTACTTACTTTCTTGAAAACTCATACCTGCCACAATTTTTAAAAAACATTCTGGCAGTGACTGCATGTGTGATTTAGGAACTTTGGAGGTTACACCAATCATCAATATCATGTGATATGCTTCCCCAAAAATGGATCCAAATTTTTCTCTTGCTGAAGATAAAAGTAAACTCAATGAAAGTTTGTCATTGGCACTGCAATTTCACAATTGGTAGCATTGGAGGCACCAGCCTTGACCTTTAAAAAAAGCTGAAAAATTATCCATAGCATCAGAGAGCTATCCTGTAAATACTAGAAAACTAGAAAACCTGCTCTTTAATTCTGCCTTGTAACCTCCCATTGGCACATTTGAACAAAACTGTGCCCCTGGGCAGAAGATGGATGCATATGGCATGGGTAGGGCTGCAACTGGCATGGGCTAGGCTGGTTGGCTCTTACCGTAAAGCTTGAATTAGAGCTGCTTAAGTCTTAGGGGGTGAGGGGGACATGTGGCAACTGGCTCGTCCAGCTTGGTTGAGTCTGCTCCTCTGAGGAAGGCTGGAGTGTACTTGGGAGTGGGTATTGGCCCTTGTGGTCCTAAGGAAATTGAGTCCATGTCTGGGGTTCTCAGAAGCATTCCTGCTTTCCAGGAGGTGGAGTCCTAGCCCGGTCCTACCCTCTCCAGCTCATTTGTTTCACAGCAAACATCCTCCACCCCCTGTGCTTCCTGTGTTCTATGCATTAGATTGTGTCACCTTCAGGTGCAGGAAGCCCTGTAAGGTCATCTACTGTTAGGACCATTTCTGTTCAAGTTCTACATCACATTTAAATTCATAGAAACAGTAAAGTGCCCATGTGGTTTCATTCTTATATCTGTACTTATGACCTAAATGTTGAGCCAGCATCCCATCTCCTTATTTCTAATAAAGTCCCCATAAAGTCAGGCAAAGCCTTGTGTTCCATAGGCACTTTATGCTTTTCTGAAATGTGTACTATGTCATTTGGACATGTGCAGCATTTTGTGTTATTAATAGATTATTAGCCTAATAACCTTGTTAATTGCAAGGACTTCCATCTTTAGCTTTCTTTTACCCAGTGTAATTTATGAATTTGTTTAGCTGTGACAGAGTCAACCAGCTGCTCTGATCCAGGGTCTCTGGTGGAGTTATAAAACTGTAAGTTCTAGATTAGACCTTTAAAAATTCTTTTTCACTGATATCTTTTATGATGCTTTTAAAAATCACTTTTTACGAAAAATATCCACTCTTATCTCCAAGTTAATGTAATTAGATGCACTAATGCATCTTCTGGTACCACATTCAAGGAAAATTGGGTCTCTGAGGGGATGTGGAAGAGATGGCAACCTTTACTAGACTTTGGATTGGAGTTGGCAGAGATGTCCCTTCATCAACTTTGAAGGCATGGGTAGGATGGGCTCACCTAGCTCTGTTTCCCCATGAGTTCTAATAACTTGCTGCAAGTTAAAGAGTGATTGTAAATTCTTAAACACAGCTGAGTCCAAATCAGGTCCCTTCCTGATTCATTACCCCGAACAAGTAATTTAAGTGCTGTGGCTCATTTTCCTTACCTGAAAAGGGGATAATAATAGTTACCTGTTTGGTGAGATGTAAGTGAAATAATACATGCGAAGTGCTTTGAACATTGTCTGGGAGAAGTTCTCAGTGAGTTGTGATCATCATTGTCTTCACATTCATCCTCTCTGCTTGTCGTGACCAAACATAGCAAGAGGTGGTTACAGGGAAAGGACCCCTGATAGGGGCTGGGGGTATAGCTCAGTGGCATAAGCGCTTGCCTGGCAAGCGCAAGCGCAAGGTCCTGAGTTCGATCCCCGATACCGGGGAAAAAAAACAAAACAAAAATGTGGACCCCTGATGCTAAGTACGCAGCTGGGTTTCTTGCATAAAGTAGGTCATTGATATACGTAAGGTGTTTTGATCAGGACGTGGCATATACGTGACAGTAAATGTTCACTTCCTGTTTCTGAGACCAACTTTATGAGTTTGGTCGATGAATCACTTGAGAGGTACCGATGGCCTAACTTTGTGTCCTGTATCTGTGTGTTCCTGACTGACGGCTATGATGGCAACTCAGGCAAAGACTGGGACATTGAGTAGTGGCTGTACTTTGACAAGAGACAGATTGTGCAGTATGGAGAGTTGCTAGGACTTGGAGCCTAGTTCCTGAACGGGGAGTAAGAGGGAATCATCAAGGAGGAGGCTGAGGTTTTTGGGTTTGTATAACAGGTTTGATTGCTTGATTCATTTGTGTATTCACTCAGTGGACAGACATTGAGTGTGTCTGAGCTGGGAGCATTTAAAGCTGCCATTTACTGAGGGGGAGGGCATTGCAGCAGGACTGTATCCATCAAAGTGGAAGGGCGTAGGAAGTAACAGGACCAACTGATGTGGAGCTTAAAAGAGAACCAGGCACAACGATGTGGATGCTTGTGAGTGATCGTTAAGCCACTAGTTAAGGACAACAATCCTTAACAAGAGATGAGGAGACTTCACTGCAGTCCTAGCAGGGATCTGGGACTAAAAGTTGGGATGGAGGGAGAAACCTCCAAGAAGACTGAGATGGCTAATCAGAGAAGTGGAAGGAAAATGAGACATTTTATCACAACTCCAAAAGTGCTGTTTATGCTTTCTTCCCCTCCCATCACTATATTTTTCCTCTCTTTGGGGGCATATGAATTGTTTTTAATTTAAAAGCTATTTTTCTTTGACAAAATGTGTTACTTTTCTCATTACTAACACAAGATACCCAACACCCAAGGTTAAAGGAGGAAAGGTTTATTTAGCTCACAGGTTTTAGTCCATACTTGGCTGGCTCCAAGGCAGGGTGGCACATGGCAGAGAGCAAGACAGAATGGCAGTGGAAGACAGCAAAAGTAACAAGAGAGAAGAGGGAGGGAGGGAGGGAGGGATAGAGAAAGAGAGGAGCAGAAGAGAGGGGAGGGAAAGGGAGGGGAGGAGAGAGATAAGCCTCTTTCTGTGCCTTATATTGTGTCAGTTTACTGGGAATCAAGCGGTGCCAATCCAATCAGTGGACAGATCCAGCAATCACCCACCCTTAATCCCAGCACCCTTAATTCTAGCATTGCACTTAGAATCAATCACACACGCTAGATTCAGCCACCCCTAGAAAAACACTACGACTGCCTAAGGCTTTGTGGGACATCTGGACACAGGCCATAACACATAGCTATTTAGCATATAAAGGGTAGTTTCCAAATGAGTTGAAATTGATGTAGACAAAGCAAAGAAGTATTTAAACTGTGTTTTACAAATTGCTTATTCTGTTAAAATGATATGATACCACTTATTTGGAAATGATAAGGAAAGGGAAATAAAATAATATTTCCCCTATATTCTCCAGCATTATGTATACTCTGATCTGTATACTTAAGTCTCATGGTTCCTTTCACATTCTTTTTCATGAAATATGTAGTATTTGCTTTTCTGAGCCCTTGCCAAACAAAACCATGTGGGTCTAGAATTTTTTGACCTTTTCCGTTTAATTAGTAAAGAACCTATCATAAGTGTGTTTTTGTACAGCATCTTCAGCAGGATAACAAAGAGCTTCGTAAGCTGGGTCTTATGTTGTCATGGCAACTGCCCAAGAGTGTTTTTTTGGTGTGTGTGTGCATGTGCATGCATGTGCGTGCTCACAGCCTTTAAACTGAAATTCTGTGACCAGGTTCTTAAAATGTCAACTATTCATTTTTAGATTTCTAAAGCTATGCCCAAACCTACAGAAATTAGGTTTTTAGGAGACTTTTGAGGTTTTCTTCTTATATTTTCGGTTCTAGTATATTTTAAAATGGTAATAATCTTATTTTAAGTTCATGTATACCTGTATCTACTCATCTCTGGATAGTTCATCATCTTACCAATTTTTCTTGGAATTATGAGGCTGACCAGTTCTTGTTTTCTAAACAGGAGGCATTTCCAACACGAATATCTAAATTACTGAGAGTAAGTAACTGCTGAAAAGCTCACGGAACAGGGGCTCCTGAATTTGGGCACAGAAACATGTACAGGGAAACTGGACACTCACCCAGGGTCATGCAGGACATTGCCTAGAAGTGAACGATAAATCCACAGCCAGTCAACATCTGTTTTATGGGCTCAGACACCAGAGCTATACTCGGTCTGGTTGTAACCTGAGAGGAACACATATGGTATCACTCCGTGTGTGGGGGTGGTTATCTGGGAGAAATGGCATCAGCCAACAGTTACTGAACAGTCAGCTTGTGGTGGGTGCTGTTCTGTGTACGTTAACCTATATTAAAACAGTGCCCACAGTAACCCTGGGAAGGAGTTTTTATTATCATCTCCACTTTGCAGATGGGAAACTGAAGTTATGTAACTTGCCAGGCTCAAGCAGCAGACAAGTGGAGGAACCAGGATTCAAACTCAGACAGGTTGGCTCCAGAGCCTGTGCCATCACTAGGCTATAACTTCCTGGCGTTACCTGCTGCTTTTATAACCCTGGGGTAGAAATGCCGGGCTATTAGCACAACCAGTCCTTACTTTGTTCCTCTGACATGGCCTGGGTTTGTAGATATCTTCATATGTCTCTGCTCTATGATCTTGAATTATTTCAGAATTTAGAGAGAATGCACTTTATTTTTTATCCAGAGTGAATATGGTCCCTCACAGAGGCAGACTGAAGCTTCCCAGGCAGGCACACTTCACTTAAATGATTTGGTGACACAGTGTAGAACTTGTTCGCCCACTAGCAGCGCAATGCTGCTATTTTATTGCAGTTCTGCCAGGCCACTCATTTCTAGAGGGCAGCCCGCCTCTGTGTCTCCTGCCATCCCCAGGACAGCCCTCACACTGAGCGCTCAGGAAATATTTGCTAAAATATACTGACTCTTTCCCGTTACTGTCAAAGTGTGTATGAGGCCCCCCGAGCACCCTAAGGTGAGCTCCGGCTCACCACTGCTTACATACGACCTCCTTCTCCTCCCACCCTGGAGCACGTCGGGTCTTCATTCTGCTTCTTCCTCTTCTGCCCTCTGCCTGCTCCGAGCTCTTTGTTCCTTGTGGGCTTCTAACAGCAGATAAAAGCAAGCACACCAAGCGGTTTTCGTCTTCCCCTTCTCCTGGTTCCACAGCACCTGTGAGCAAGGCTGAGCAGGAGGACTGGGGTGGCGGGGTGGGGGGGGTTGCTGTGCCCAGGGGGCGGGATGCTGCAGGCTGGGTGGTGTCTTCTTGTGTTCATGCAAGGCCGGCAGTTCCTCATTTTACATTCACATCCTGTCCTGGGAGGTTCTGAGTAATCGACAAATGCCAGTCCGCAGGCGGCTTAGGAGCACACACATTATGAATACTGGCTGTTCTGTGACTCGCCTCTCCTACGAGTATCTCACTCTTAACAGCTGCCTGTAAGAGATGGTTCAAAAGACAGCAGGCAGAGTTGTACGGGTACCACCTAACTCAGGGTTCTTCACACACGGGAGAAGCTGCGGCGCGGTGGTCAGGGCCATCGGGCGGCACTGACTCCCTACTAATGGGCCCTCGTGAACGGCGCTTACTGACGGCGGAGTGAAGGCCCTGGGAGTGGGCTCCTACCCGGGGAGGGCCGCAGCCCCTGAATCTGAGTCCGCTCCCCCGCAGTGAGCGTTAGGGCCCTCACACTGATCAAGTGAGCACGGCACGCGGCGGGGTTGACTCACCTTCACTTACTTTTCTGACAGTTTTCACTAATTCTCTTTTAAAAGTCACCCCTGTGCCAACACCCTTCCCGTAGACGTTATCTGGTCCTCCACAGATCATGCTCTGGTCTCTGCACTTCATAGGGAATAAGTATTGTCAGCCTCTCATTTTGTTTTGAAACTTTATTTTTTCATTAAATAGAAAAAAGTGAATACTAAAAAAAATCAGTATTTCTGTCTCAGTGCATAAATCCAGTCTTTCAAGGTTCAAGATTAGAGCAGTTCAGGGTGCTCAGCGGTCAGCGCGAGGTCGGCTCATTCCCTCCGCAGGGGGAGACAATAGGTATCTCGAGGAAATTATGCAGCCATCTCTCCCTCACCCCAGAGACGGCCATGCGAGGCTTCTCCTCTTCACTTTGGACTCTGCGCTCCCCCCTCTCCTTTTCCTTAACCTTGTCTGCTTTTTCTGTAATTATTTCTCTCTGGCCCTTATCATTTCTTTTCTTGTTTGTCCTCCTCTGGCCTTCTCTCCTTCTCCTTTCCCATCCTCTCTCCTTTTACCTGCAGAATAGCTTTAGCTTTAAAAAATACAGCCATATCCCCAAACACAGTCCCTTTCCTATGTTCTAGGTCAGCATTTGGGGGAGTGCAATTTTTGACTCTGTAGTGAGTCATGAAGTTAATTCAGCGGGTCTCCACACAAAGAAAATCGGTCGAGCCAAACTGAGTATCACAGGAAGTACCAGTGCAGGATGCGTGACGGGGGCATCGTTTCAGGAAACTTTCTTTCCATAAAGAAGTATAGTACCCGAGGGCCGGTTTGTTCTGGAGAGCTCATTTCTTATTGTGGGTGAAGACATGGCTTGGATTTGTATAGCTGCCCTTGTTCTGGAACCACGTGAATTTGAAAAGTGACCTCCGTTCCCGGCATCTAGGCCCTTAACAAATGCTTGTTGAATGAATGAACACATTTACAAATCATTCCCGTGGGCATAATTAGGAAAGGAAGAGGCGCGGACAAGACAGGTTTCGTGGCACAGCCACGGGGGATAAAAGATGCAGGCCTGCGAAGAGCCACTGTTACTACTTCCCGGAAATAAGGAGCTGGGGTTAGCACCTCAGAGAATTAGGTAGCGTGAAGCCACGGCAGAGAGTTGCAATGAAAAACATCAGACACGGAGAGGAAGGCGACGCCTTTCCTTTGAGTATTATCCGTTATTACCGAGACGAGTTCATCGAAACAAGATGAATTTGTTAAAACCTCAGGGTTTCCCAAGGGTTCTGGCACATAAGAAATGATACATGAGATACGGCGGTAGCTCTTCAGACTGTTAACATACCCGAGATGAATGTAACGGCGGCTCAGCGCCCGGCATTGCATTTAGGGGGGTATCAAGGTCCGCTGCTGGGAGCTCTCGCGGGGTGAGGTCTCTAGAATGTAAAGAAAAGAGGTTTATTTAGCTCGCGGTTCTGGAGACTCGAGAGTGTGTGCCAGCGTCTGCTCAGCTATGGTGCGCGGACCGCGGTGGACGAGGAAGAGGAAGAGGAAGAGGAAGAGAAGTTACACAGAGAGGCAGAAACCAGAAGACCAGGAAGGACCCATGCTCATTCTTATAGAAACCCTCCAAAGCCGGCCTGTGATAGTGGCACACGCTGTCCGCTCAGCACCCTGGGAGACCGAGGCGGGAGAATCGCAAGTTGGAACCCAGTCCTGGGGAACTTAATGCTTAACGAGAACTTGCCTCCAAAAAAAAAGTATTGAGATGTAGCTCAGTGTGAAACCTCTAGGTTGAATTCCCAGTGCCACGGAGAAAAGAATGATGGACGGAAAGAAGGGAAGGAGGGGAGAAGGAGAAACAACACACTGAGAAAAACCTTCACCCCTCTTCATCCCATCCTAATCAGCTCCCTTTCAGCCCCACCTCGAGTACGTTCCGCCTCAGCCCTGCCAGAGCGGGGAGGGGGGGTCCAGCGCAGGAACCGTGAGCAGACCGCAAGCAGACCCGGAAGCAGTTCCAAGCATCCGGTGGGGAGAGTCGTCTAGGGCGTGGCGAGGGACAGACGGGAGCACCGAGGTCAGGGAGAGGTGCCGAAAGCGCACGACCCTTCTCCAAGCCACTCCTCAGGCAGGGAAGTCGCTGGCTGTTATCCGCACTTTAGGGTGCTCACCGTGCGCTGGAGTCAGGGCCCTAAGCAATACAGCTATTAGAAGCATTGGGACTGCTGAGCCACGAAGCGCGACATTGGCTGTTGAATTTTGCATTTAAATATAAGCAAATTGTCCCATGTGTGACCCAGAATCCTTGGAGCTTTTAGGCAAGAATTTTAAGAAGTATGAAACCCAGTAAGTCTTCATTATGTTTCAGGTTCACCAACAAGTCTTTCATTGTTACAGAAACAGTCGCCTGTATTTAATATTTCAATGTTATTATTCATTTTCCTTATAGTTTTAAGAGGAAATTTAATGAGTAATATCACACAAAACAATGACACAATGTTTTCATAACTGAAAGTTTGCACATATTTTAGAAACATACTTTTACATGCTCTCTTATTTTTATGGGAACAGAAAGTCCTCAATAAATGGAACTACCTATGGACGGGTTAATTCTAAAACTAGTACCATTGGCTCATGAACTTCAATCTTTTCACAATTCTGATTGCAAACCAACTTGGACAAGAACTGAATCAACTTCAATGCTTAGGTTCGATGTTGACCTTATAGGGAAATTTGTTTCAGTTCTTATCCAGTTCAGTTTGTGACCAGAATCGTGGAGAGAATTGAGTTTGTGAACCAAGACACTACTGAAATCTTAAGACTGGGGGTCAGGGGAGTATTACTTGGCCATGAAGAAGGATTTATAAGGCATTTGTAGATGCTGGACCATATTGTTAAGTAAAAAAGAAAAATCAGAAAGATACGCAAGTTTAAATATCACATGGTTTCTCTTATATGAGAAACCTAGAATATAAATAAAGAGCAAAATAAAAGATAAAAGGAAGTAGGGAAACCTTTTTCAAAAGGAAAGAGGAACAAGATGGGGAGGAAGTGGGGAGGGAGGAAAGGGAAAAGAGATAAAGAAAGTTAACTGAGGAGGAGAAAAAGAATTAAGATATGTCAAGTATGTGTACAGATTCCCCACAATAAACATAATTGCTCTGTACTGCAGACATGTCCTAATAAAAAAAGCTACCAAAGATCACAGTAAAGGTTCAATAGAAAGGGACTGTGAGTTACTTGAGGGTAGGTGCATCTGTGTTTGTAGCTCCTGTCCCTAGCATGACACAAGCATTAAATAAAATATGAGTGAGTAGTATTTGGCACTGGACAGTTTTACCTCTTTTAGGATATTGTATAATAATTAAGTGTGGTAGGATTAACAAACCTGAAGCAAATGGTAAATACTTGTCAAGTTTTAATTTTACTATGGTTTATCTTTTGTTTTAGATGTAGCAACTCAGAGTTCTTGGCAGATATGATTTTTTCAATTGAGAATCTACATAATAAACTAACTTATTAGTTAACTTATGCATTAACAGTAGGACAGGTTAACATGGACAATGATATTTCTGATTACGACTTCCTACTGCATCAAAATTCCTGAAGCCCTTGAAAGAACATCCTTCCCTATGTAACTAGCTCTTGAAATCCCTTGATCAATGTACTTAGGACAGAATCCTAATTTCCTGATTTGCATTTGCCTGTTATTTCCAAATGCAAAGAACTCTAAAAATCTTTTACATTTACCTATGAGTGGAAAATTTTCTACTCTTAAAAATCTTCCCTCTCAAAACTACTTTTCACTAATGTGAAAAATACTCTTTATGAAATGGTTCATGTTCATTACTAAAGGGTCACAGTTTTTCTTCTGTATTGTGATGTCTTCAAAATACCAATTACATCCAAAACCATCTGAATAAAACATATCTCGTCCTTACCCAGAAAAAAAAAGGGTTTGAGAGTATCTTAACTTTCTTAACCACTTTGTTCTGCTTTCTATAATTATTCTAGAAATTCATTACACTTAATGTCAAAATAAAATCAGTTAGTGCATTGGAAGCATTGTACTTTAGAGTAATGTATTTCTTTTCTGAAAATAAATTCTTAGGCTCATATCAATAGCTCCTTTATTATATAGCTTGAAATCTAAGAAGTTTATTAGAATTACTGTACTCAAAGACATTTACTTTTTATAATAGAATAGAGCGAATCTTGGAAGCATCAGGAAATAGCAAATAGCAAAAGGGCAAAAAATGTAATTTTAGGTGTCTTTCTGGCAACTCTACTAAAAAAATATTTGAAGCTTCTCAGA
Source organism: Dinomys branickii (assembly GCA_004027595.1). Classification (NCBI taxonomy): domain Eukaryota; kingdom Metazoa; phylum Chordata; class Mammalia; order Rodentia; family Dinomyidae; genus Dinomys; species Dinomys branickii. Next base: position 28,756 of record PVLD010014394.1, on the reverse strand, counting down.
CTAGTAAATTAGTATTGTACACTCTTTTCTCTGTGTTGTTATTCCTATTACCCCAAAGATTTCACTTTTGCAAGTTTCAGAAAAATTGATATTAACTCTAATGTTATAATTATTTGATGCATTTTCCCTAAGTTTATCATTTCCTTTTAGCCTTTAATTTTTGTTTTTATACCTGGAAACTTGGATGTGTTTCCCAACAGCCTCATGATGAGAAAATCAATTAGTGTTGTCGGAATTCCTCACATACTGTCCCTTCCCCAAGCTTGTTTATGGCTTCTGGAGATGCACAGATAGAACCAGACTTGTGTGGAGAGGTCCAGGACAGTGTGTGTGTGCATGCGTGTGTGTGCGTGTGTGTGTGTATATGTGCGTGTGTGTGTGTGCGTGTGTGTGTGTGTGAGATGACAGCACCATGAGATTTTCTAGAATGTGTATAGAGACCATCAGATTCAATTTTCTGATCCTAAAAGAAGGCCTAAAGGGGATCAGAGGCTCATTGAGAGTTGTAGAAGTTTTAAGATGTAAATCTGAGTCTCTAATTTATTTCTCTCACAACCAAACCAAACTCCAATAACATTGTCTCCTAAGTCTGCCAGCTGGAACTTACCTGTTAAATGTAACTAAAATTGGTGGAATACTGATGGGACATAGGGTAGTAAATAGCCCTGCTAGCAGAGAGCAAACAGCTTGGCATCAAAGAAATAAAATGAGAAAAATGCAAAGCATGTAGCAGCAGTCCTCCAAATGTGGCCTGAGGGCTCCAAGATCATTTCAGTGTCTTTTATGACAGACAGAGAGAGAGAGAGAGAGAGAGAGAGAAAATGCTAGTCAGCCAGCTATGCTTAAGGGAGTCTGGTGGAGAAATAAAATATTATTAGGTAACCCTTGAGTGGTTGTCTTTTTAGAATTCGTTGTAGAAAATGGGAACTAGACTCTGCATAAAGCACGTTTGTTGCTATCGAAGTATGGTTGTCATGAGGAAAAGGTCTTGTATGATTGTGTAACCTGGGAGCCAAACTCACCACTACATTCACAGAGCACCAGCTGAAATAATGACTGACAGTTCTTCATCACAGTTCTCCAGATTTGGGTATTTGGTCGACACTTTCTTACAAATTAACAAAGTGAGTCTGTCACACCAGGAAAACAATTGAAAAGATTTGCAAATATCTAAAACATTAACATTGTTTTTTTAAATCACCATACTTTATTGTAGAAAATATAGTTAATTTTCATTAAATATGTTTATGGCAATGTTTACTGGGTTTGTTGTTATTTTATATTAATTTAAATATTTATGTTAATGATAAGTGGTAAATATCAGTAAGCATAATTTATATAAGCCAAACCTTACTGGGGTCCTCAGTAGTGTTTCTAGAGGGATCCTGAGACTAACCAGTTTGAGAACTAGTTGGCATAGAGGATTTGTTCAACATGCAGCTCTGAGTTTACCAAGAGCATTATTACATTATAGCATTGCTCAGTGTTTGTCAGAAGAATGATATCCCTGGCTGCTTGAAGAAATATTTATTTATTCTTTATTGTTGAAGGAATTGCAGAAGCAAGTTGCGTTAGTTACTTTCCTGTCACTGGGACCCAAAGTCTCACATCCACAGTGTAAGAGGGAGAGTTTCATTGCGTCCCAAGCTTTCAGAGCTCTCAGTCCATGGCCAGCTGGCTCCCAGCAGAAGCAGTGTGGCAGAAGGAGCAGGCGGAGGGGAGCCACTCAGCTCATGGCAGCCAGGAAGCAGAGACACAGGAAAGAGCTGTGGATGAGAACACACCCTTCCAGGTCAGCCCAGAGTGACCCACCTTCACTAGCAAGGCCTCACTTCTGAACAGCACATTCAGCTATGAACTCCTCAGTGGATTAATTCACAGGTGAACATAGCACTATTGTGATCCAATTACCTTCCACAAGCTCCTCTTCTAAACATACAAAACTTTGGAGTGACATTTTAAATCTAAGCCTTAGCACAATTTTCTCTTTTTTGGTTTTTGTTTTTAATTCATACATATTTGTACTACAGAAGGACCACATTCCTTGTGGGGAGTTAGGACGTCGACATGTCATGTCTCAATTTTTTAAAAATCTTTTTCCCCTCCCTCCATCTCTTTGTCTCCTTTCCATTTGAAAAAGACTTATCTCCCTACTTCCTATTAACTGTCTTTTATTTTTCTCTAAAATTCCTCTCAAAAAATGGTATGAACCTTGTGGGATGGTTTTAGCTCCACTTAACAGGACATTAACCCCATTGGCTCAAATCATAAGACTGTTTACTATCTTCCTGGAAAGACAGGAGGTAGGACAGCCTCCAGCGTGACCTGACTTAGGGGCGTCATGGGATCATGTGGCTCTCGGCCTCCATTTGGTTCCTAGTCTCCGTTGCCCCATCCTCAGCAGGATTGGTTCAAACAGTGCTGCTAAACCTCTTACTGCTGGGCCGTTGGTCTCTGATGAGTGACTTAAAATGCTCATTTGTAGTACAGGGTCGCATAAAAGCAACCACAATGACTTAGTTATTAAAAGCAAAATAAAAAATGCTTTGTGATTCCCCAATTCACTGAGAAGGGATTTGCATAAGTACCCAACAAGACAGGAAAGAAGTCTGTGGAGAAACTCGTAAGCCTGAGAAATGATTCCGGGTCTGAGAATCGGGAATCCCCCGAACCTGGTTCCAGATTGGCCCTGTTGAGCGTGGTCCTGCCTGTCTGGGCTGTGGCTTTGTTGTCTGCAAAGAGAGGGACTGGGCAAGAGCATTGCTGTATGCTCTCCAGCTTCCCGGTGGGTTTATTCACTTGCTTACCCCTTAATGATATGTACTGGCTACTTGATTGTATAAGTCACAGCAGAGAACAGGAAGGACATGTGTTCCTCCTCCCGCACCACACACACAGTGAAAGCCCAGAGGCAGTAAGAGCTGAACTGTTTCTTCACTCATAGGATGCTGTGGAATGAATAGTTTAATGCCCTCGGCAGAGTGTGCTTGCCACAAAGCTCATTAGGGAACAATTACATCACAGGATTTTTTTCTCATCTTATTAAAATGTAAAATTCATTCAGACATGAAAACATCGGGCCACAAATGTCTTCTGAGAAAGATAAGTCTTGGAAAGTTGTTTATGGCGCGGGCTGGCTGTGACTGTTCCAATTCCCATGGTAGCAGACAAAGCCTGGTGCAGAGAAGCAGGCCACCAGGAGATCAGAGATGGCCATGGGGACCGAGGCCAGGCACCCTGAGTACCCACGGTGTGCTCATGCTGAGGCTCTCAGATAAGATGCTCAGGAGGGGCCATGTCTTTAAAGCAGGCTGCAGAAATGTTACCAAGCTTCCCTTCGCAGTTAATTTTCATCTCATGTGAAGTGATGAGGGGGCTGGCGGTATTTATGTCCAAGGAGGGGATTAGGAGTCAGGACCGTTCCCTTGAGTCATATTTGAATCCCTGTCAAGTGATGCAGATTGTTCTTTCTTATTTCTTAACCCGTTTGTGCCAAATATTGCAATTACTTTGAATGTTTGCATGAAATTTGTATGTTACATAGGAAAATTCAAGGAATGAAAATTTGAAGAGAAAAATGTCTATTATATTCCATTGTTCTGGGCATGCCAACTGCGAAACGCTAGGCACTGAGGCCAGCCTGCCTGCCTCTCCCTCCCTCTCCTCCTCCCTCTCTCTTTCTCTCTCCTCCTCCGTTTGCAGTGCTAGAAATCAAACACAGGGCCTTGTTCACGGTAGACAAGTGAAACTGAGCTTTGTGAGCTGTGTTGGAGACCAGTAGCTGCAATATATAAGGAGAAAACTTGGGGCAGCTGAAGAGAAAGTCCTTCCAACAATTAGAGCTGTACACGATGGTGTGTAAGCTTTCTGCCTTTGAGAGCATTCCAGCAGAGACTGAGTTACCTTCTACAGCAATGTTGTGATGCTTCCTCATTTGGTCTGATGTTGGCCAAAGTGATTTGGAGTGAAGGTCATTTCTAAGATTCTATAATTGTTATGGTCACAGCCACAAGCCCTCTCATAAGCAGGAGCAACAACACCTTGAAACAGAAAGTAGGCAATTGATTTATACACCAGATATTTATCAAATACCTACTGGTGTACATATCAAGGACTATTCCAGACACTGGGATATGTAGTAAAGAACGAGGCTGACAGACCTCCAGGGCTCCTCTGTACCGGGGTAGGCGGACAGGCTTTGGACTAATAAACACATAAACACAACAGTTTCATATTAGGATAAATGCCTCGAGGATCCCAAACCAGGGAAATGACAGTGATTTGCCCAGGTAAGAATCAGGTGCTGTTTTTGTTTGGGTGTGAGTGCAGGTCTCCTAGAGGAGCTAACACTGAAGCTGAGATCTGAGTGAGAAGGGGGAGTCTGCCACGAGGCGGCCAGGGAAGAGTGTTTGCAGCAGAGAGGAGGGCAGAGCAAAGGGCAAGGGCGGGAGGAGCGCGGCACATTTGTGGAGCAGGCAGAGGACTGGGTGAGAGGCACAGAGGGATGCGCTAGGGGGTGGACTGAGGCACGGCAGGGGCCAGGGGACAAAGGGTCCTTCCCTGGAGCTTAGTTGTGGTTCTGAGCCCACCCAGTGGGAAGCTGCTGGGAGACTTTACAGGGAGAGTGGTGTTCTCTGATTGAAATCGCTACAAAATGACTACAGGTGCTTTCTGGAGAATGGCTAGCAGGGGCCAAGGAGGTGAGCAGGAAGGGAAATAGGAGGAAACTCAAAAGAGTGTGGGTTCGCAGCAATCTGGAGAAAAAGTGTGTCCAGAAGGAAGGAGTGAGCAACAGGGCTAAATACGGAGGAAATGATTATTGCTTTAGGCCACAAGAAGATGGTCAGCGGCCTTGGTGGGTGAGCTTCTGTGGATGGTAGCCGTGTAAACCCACCTCACAGGAATTTAGGAAGAAAACAAGAAGTGACTAAGATGACATGGGGAGTTGAAAACACTCTTTGAAAACCTGCTGCTGCGAAGGATGCAAAGAAGCCGGAGTCGATTCGGAGGAGAATGTGAATTCAGGATTTCATTTCTGAGATACGCGTTACTGCGGCAGATGCTCTGTGTGCTGATGGGAAGAGCTCTGTGGAGGGGCAGATGCTGGACAGGGAGCGAATAACTGCAGAGGGAGACCCTCAGGAGGACACTGTGAATTATTTAGCAGTTTTATTGAAAACCAGAATTTCATTATCTTTGGTGTTGGTTGGCGTCGAAATCTTCCTCTATTAGGTTAAATCATGTGAAACTATCAATATTCACACATTTCTGAACCGTGAAACAGCAATGTCACAGAATCCTATAGAGTAATTTAACTTAGTTTTAAATTTCTTTCATAGATCTCTAGCATTTATTTTTAAATTTAAAAATAATCTCAATGGTAAGTTGCAACTGTAGAACAGTGAGCACATTCCCCACCTTCAGTCATCTGAGAATAAACTGCAGACCTGATACCCTCCCTTTCCCTTAAACATTAGTGGATATTTCCTTATTTAGACAAATGAGGATGTTCTACAGAATTACCACACAACAGTAAAATCAGGAAATTAACGTGAATGCATGGCAACTGTCTAATCCTCAGAACCCGTTTTCTCCGTTTGTCCCAACAATGCCTTTAATCTCGAGAGGACCCAGCCCGGAGTCTCACTGTGCATTCTATCTTCTTGTTCTCCTTTATTCTTTGTTTCCCTCTCTCCCTCGATTTTCATGACCCTGACACTTTGAGGAATGCAGGCCGCTGTGCTATAGCCTGGCTGCTGATTTGGCTTGTCATGAGTACCTTCAGATTAGGAATCAGGTTATGGGGGTGTGGTTGCCAGCCTTCGACCTGGCCCCACCTCCTATTGTTCGTACCCTTATGACTTTGTACCCTGGTTGATTTGAGTGGCCAAGACGGTGCTAGTCAGGATTCTGCCACTACAACAAATACCTGGGATGATTACTTTATAAAAAGGGAAGGTTTCTTTTGTCTCACAGTTGGGAGGTTCTTGGCCATGGGCAGTTGTCCCCAGGGCTGCTGGCCTGTGTTGAGATGGTTCATCCGAGTGGGAGCATGGGGCAGAGCAAACCTGGCTACATCAAAATCCAGAGAGCAAAAGAGGAAGTGGAAGGGGTTGGGCTCCCCTAATCTCCTTTGAGGACACCCTTCAAATGGTCTAAGGGCCTTCTGCTAGGTTCCACACTTTCCTAGGATTGCTACCAGCAGGGAACCCAGGAGTTCAACACATGAGATTTGAGAGACATAGAAGATCTAAACTGGAGCAAAGAACATGTGGCAGAAGTGATCAGGGACGAAACGATCTCCTTCATGGCATGCTTAGAGGGAGACAGGCTTCCCTGCTGTAAACAGCCCTGTCAAGAGACCCATGAGGAACTGAAGTGTGTAGCCTATAGCCGGTGGGAAATGGGCTTGTCCACCAAGTGAATGAGCTTGGCAGTGAGTTCTCCAGCCCCAAATAACCCTTGCATTGGTGGTAGTAGCGGGCAACAGGTTGACTGTATCCTTGTGGGAGACTTTGAACCAGGACCTAGAAGCTAAGCCACTCCCAGATTCCTGAGACTCGCAAGCTATGGCTTAATGTTTGTTGGCTTAAGGTGCATAATAAATGCCAGCAGGAGGATGGCAGATGAATGGTGAGTTCTTTTCATTTTATCCTGTCAGGTTCTATGCATTTCAACCTGTCCTACTACTCATGATGTTAATTTTGATCCCTTGATTAATGTGGTATCTTGAGCTTTTCTACTGAGCAGTGACTCTTTTTCTTTTAATGAATGCATATGAAAGGTATATTGAAACTAAGTAAATATTCTTTTTTTCATCCAACTTTCCATCTTTTCATGTATTTTTTGCAGGATAAGATGTGGATTTACTCTTAATATCGATGCGATATTTATTTATTATCAGTGGGTTATAATCTGCTGCTGCCATTATTTATTTTGATGTTCACTTTGTTCCAATTTTAAAGTCCCCTCAGCCAGCTCCTGTGTCCTTTGCTCATGTCCTCATCATTCTTAGAGCACTTCCCTGATTTCTGGCACAAGATGTTTTAGGTTCGTCATGTTCTTTGTCTGTTCTAGTCCTGAAATCAGTTATTTCTCCAAGGATCTCTGATTCTTTTTAGTGGAAAATGGCATTAAAGCTACGATCTAGGCACTAGGTGTACCTGTCACTGGAGGGTCACTGTTCCCGGGCCCACTCAAAAAACATACACATATTTACATGTAAATACAGAGAAGTATAAACGTGTATGTAAGCAGATACATAGACATCTATTTTATATATTGCACAGTGTAAACATGCTTAATGTCCTTACTACATATAAGTAAAATATAGATCACATATTTAAACCCATAAAATGATACTGATATCTCTAATTATAGGGTTTCCTAGGTTTATTCTACCCCTTTCACTTTCTTATTAGTAACTACATCCTCCAGCAGTGACAGACTCGGCTCTGATTCCCCTTGCTCTGTCCACTTCGCTGTCTAACCACTGAGCGTGATCAGCCTCCTGTCAGCCCGCCTCTACCCCTCCTGCCATGTGGGTGCTCTCCCTTCTGGCACTGGCTTCTGTTGTGGGGTCGGCACTTTAAGACCCCCTCCTCATCACCGTCCACATGGAATCCCATGCCTCCTTCTGTCTACACAGGCTCTGGTGTCTTCCTCCTGGTGCTGTTACATGTGGGGTCCCTTTCACGTATTGAGGCTTCACCTCCCCTCTCTGGATCTACCCCCTGCAGGGATGTCCTCCTCACCTTCTTGGCCTCTAGCTTCCTTCTGGGACAGGAAGCACCTGTCCAGGCTGTCACGGGCTGCATCCTGTGCAGATATCTACCTGTCTGATGGCTTCAAGGTTAGCTTGTGCAGGATGAAGGGGGGGGGGACAGGGCTTGATAATTGTGCAATGGATGTCAGCACTGAAGGGGGCATTCTGTTCCCTGACAGCTGAATTGTTCATTTCTTCTGTAGTCTGGGTTCCGAATTTCTTGTTCTACGAAATCTCTTGGAAAACTTGTGGAAATACAAATCCCAAAGCAGCCTGGGGGAGGGGTGGGGAGAAAAGAAATAACAACAATAAAAATAGAAGCAACCAAAATGTCCCCAGAAAATAGTTGAGTAAATGGAGGGGGTGGGGTTCAGTTTTTATTTTATACTTTTGGACTCCTTAAAATTTCTACACTTCTGCTTCTGTTTACCTTAATGATACTAACAGATCATGGACTATGTTTTATTTATGATTTTCAGTATGGAAAGCATACTTAGTATCATTCTTTTTTTTTTTTATATAAGAGGGATAAGAATTCAAAGCCTTATTGCTAGAGATTTTGATCCAGTACTCTTGGGTTGAGCCTGGAAAACTGTACCTTATAAAACTGTCCATTTGAATGTGGTAATCAGCCAGTTGGGAGCCATTGCTCCTGTGGGCCCTTCCAGGTCTGTGGAGCACAGCTGTCTGCATATCCAAAGGGCAGAGCACCCGGCATCCTTCACAGAGTATCGGTGACCAGGGGAAGCCAAGCGAGTGTCTTTCTGAAAACTCAGGACAGCTAGGTATTACTTTGAACACTCATACCCCTGAGGATAACTTTTTCCAAAAGACAGTTTTTTTCTGATTCTTTTTGTTAGTGAAATGAAGGAAACCTCTGAAAAGATGCAAGTTAAGTACTCTTCAGAACTGTCAAGCTGTAAAAACAAGTACAGTTGGAAAAACTGTCACCGCCAAGAGGAGTAACAGGAGACATGGGGACTAGCTGTAATGTGTCCTGGATAGGGTCCAGGAATAGAGAAAGGGTGTTAGCTGGAACTAAATGTGGACTTTAGCTAAGAGCAATGTGTCAATATCAGTCTATTAATTGCAAAGCTGTACCACACTCCTGGAAGATGTGAGAACTCTATACTCTGTGCAGTATTTCTAATGAAGTTAAAATGGGCTTATATTAAAAGTCATTAAAAAAGAGATTCAGATTCCAAGAGATGGAATGATATGACACAAGAGACTCTATGGTAACATTGCTTACATAACCAGGAAGCACTGGGCCTTTGAGAATGGGCACGAGAAATATAAGCAGGGTGTCATCACCTACATGTGAGAGATAAGACACATGGCAATTACTGCAACTCATTGGTTTGAGCTTCTAGGAGTGACAGGCTGTGGCTGCTGCTGTTCCGAGAAATATGAGTACAGAAGAGACACAGTTGTCAAAGGTTACTATGAAAATGTCTCACAGATGACTGGTTATCATGAGGGGAATCGGGCTCTGCACACAGGCAGGTAGAAAGGAAGGTTCTAGAAAGAGCAGCTGTCTTCTCTGCCTATTGCACACAGCTGTTGTGTGCTTCTTGTGCCACCTGCCCTTTACTGCCAACAATGTTCTCTCAGAACAGATCTCATGCTCTGCAGAATAACCAGGTCCTGATTTCTGTTGCTGCATCTCAGAGACAAGGCCATGCTCGTTACATAGCAGTTGAATGTTCAAGTTCAAGCCCATAAAACAATACAGCCAAATACCAGCAGCCTTTCCTACAGTTTGTAACAGTGCAGCTGAAACAGAGAAAAATTGCCTGTCTTTTTATCCTCAGGTAGATAATGTGCCCTACAAATGGGAGAGAAGCCATACGGCTTATTAGTGGATTCTAAATTGGGGAACCTTTACCTATTTCAGGTCAGAAACATTTCGTTTCTTTAAAACCAAAAGATCTGTAAAAGAACACAAATGTCATTTTTATTTTATAGTTCTCAGGAAGAATGTAAAAAAAAGAGTATCTTCCTGCCACGCCTAGACTAATAACAATATTGATGACCATGATAAGGACTGTTATTGCTCCTCATGTCTCTCTGTCTCTTTGGGTAGCAACACATGTATCTTCAACTGCTGGAAGTACCCCCTCCCTGCCAGAGCCATCCAGGAGCAAGCACTGGAGCAGGGTGTGCTGTACGTGTTTAGGCTGACTATGTTGGTCAGGAGTCAGCTGCAGGAAGCATAATCCACTGTAGGCAAAGTAAACAGAAAGTGATTGATCCTAGGACTTTATGTGGTTTTCAGAATCACTCAAGGAGTGAAGAAACAGACTGTCTACAAAGCTTGCAGGAATGATTCCCCAAACCATATGGCAAGCCATCAGAGTCACCACCGCATCTGGCTTGATCAGAAAGCTTGCACAGCAGCTGCTGGCTCTGAAACCAGCAGCCTCAGCTGTATTCAGAAAGCTGCCAACTGATGAAATGTGTTGCCTTTGCCATAGTCTGCAAAAATAGGTGCCTGTATCCTGCTTCTTTCTATTTAAAACAAAGCGAGTCTATTTCAAAACAAAGTGTCTTGTAGATACAAGCAATACATGGAACTGAAGTCACATTTTGAACCCAATTTGCAAAGGAGTCTGGGATATTAGTATTCACTTCTCACACTCTGCACACTGGAAGAGGAGTTCATGTGGAAACCAAAGAACTGAATCTATGTTATCTGGCACACTCTGTCCCTCGAGCCACCCAGCTAACTACGCCTTTTCTTCTTTTTATAGTGGAATTTAAAAGTCCAAGATCTCTGGGTGTGTGCAGCTCTCCTCATCAGGGCTGGATGAGGTTTCTTGCAACCTAGTGATCTGTAGACACAGAGATTGCCTCTTTGCTCCTACCTTCACTGGTGACAAAGGAAAATAAAAACTCTCCTTAGAAAGGGGGATAAGAGAACTATGCCACCTGGACGTCTGTGGTGGACAAGGCCCACCAGGGACAAGTGGGGACAGAACTGGAAGAGGGCCTCTGAGAGCGGGGTGCTAGGGGAAGAGAGGGTGCGGTAGTGCCTTGAAGCACAGGTGACCTGGAGCCCTGCAACCCACAGTCTGTCAAATGCAGCGGTCAGTGTGGGGGATGAACGCAAAATATACTTTTCAAAGGAGATGATATCGGTGGATTCTGAGAAAAACAGAACAGCACCCTTGTTTTCAAAATCTCTCTGAATCTACACACAAAAAGAGAACAACTAGGTGGCAAAACCAAATATCCATGAGCAAACGTGCCTCAGAACTGCACAAGGTCTCCTCAAAATCTCAAACCATCGGCAGGGGGTGGAGTAAAGCAGTAATAGCCACAGATACGCGTGGTGTCAGCACTGTTGCAAAAGGAAGAGGTAAGAACGGAGTATCACAGCCAGTCGAGCGGACGCAGAGCGGCGAGGGGCACGCAGCTGACCATGCGAAGGACGCACCCACTCAACCCCAGGTGAGTGCTAGGGTTTAGTGAATCCTGGCAGGGACTGAGGCCACTGAGACCACATAAACTCTTGATGTCAAGTGACCAAAGTCCCTTCCAGGACAGGATCCCATCTGCTGACTGCGGAGTCAAAGCTGAGCAGGACATCACAACGGATATGGAGGAAAGTGAAAGTCCAGATGAAAGTGGGGGAAGGAACACGGAGAGAGACTCAGCAGGGCACAATTCTAAAGATGTCCCTGAAACAACCAAGGTGCGGGCCTGTGAGGTTAGGAAAGTTTTCCCGGACTGCACCTCCTTCTAACTGCTCGGGAAAACGAATCTGCTTCCTGAGCAGCAGCAGCGCACCGTGAGCCGGTCGCCCATACGGGTGTCAGAACAGCGGCGCACGGAGCAGGGTAACGTCCCGAAAGACAGTGCAAGCGAGTCAGAAAGGAAGCAAGAAAAGGAGTGCAACACACTACTTAAAAATAAAAGTTCAAATTCAAAAAGAAATGAAGATATGAAGATTTTAGGAGAAACTGTCAAATACTGATAACAGGCAAAGGAGATTAAACATGATAAAGGAGATTAAACATGAGTAGTAAAAGTTTTGGAAAAGTAAAGCAAAGCAATGGAATGAAAAATATCTAAAAACAGTAATGCAAAGAAAAAATCTTTTCTGGCCGGGCACGGTGGCGCACGCCTGTAATCCTAGCACTTGGGAGTCTGAGGCAGGAGGATCATTGTGAGTTTGAGGCCGGCCTGGGCTGCAAAGTGAGCTCAAGGCCAGCCTGAACTGCATAGCGAGATCCTGTATCAAAAAAAGACCAAAAAAAAGAGAAAGAAACTCTTCTGGAACTAAAACGTACTTAGGACTATATATTGAAGGACACCACGTACCTGACAGCACTGACCCAGAACAAGTAACATCAGGATGTAGGATCAGCGAACTGTAATGTAAAGGGGAGAAACCCTTCAGTCTTCTAGACAAAAACAGCAAGTGACTTTAAGGGGAAGAAAAACAAGTCATCGTAAGGGCTTGCTGGATGCAAGGCCTTTTATTCTGGTCTTAGGCCAGGAAAAGAGTAGAGTAATATATTTCAGGGTTTCAAGGAAAGAAAATGTGAGTTGAAGTTATTATTTTCAAAGCTTTTATTTTTTTTCAAAGCTTTTAAATATAAAAGCAGAGACAGTTTGCTATCAATAAGTAAAAACTCAGCGTATTGTTCCCATCAGCTCTTCTTAGAGAGTCTTGTGGAGAATGAGCTACAATCAAAGTGACTATAGACATTGTTATTTTGTGACATTGTAACAAAATATCTGACATAATCAGCTATAGAGGGGAGAAGTTTATTTTACCTCAGAGTTGCTTTTAGGTCTGTGGCACAGCAGGAGTAAGCAGAAGAGGAAGCTATTCACTTCCTGACAGCCAGGAAGTAGAGAGAGAGAGGGCAAGGGGAGGGGTCAGAGTCCTCGTATCCCCACTGAAGGGAACAACTCCCAGTGACCTAACTTCCTTGCCTGGGGTCCTCCCTCTTAAAGGCTCGGGAGCACAATGAGCTGGTGACCTATTCTTTGACACACGAACACTTGGGGCCCCCTTACCCAACTATAACATAAAAATTGATGAACACAGACAATAAAACACATAAAGAAAAACACATAAAGTCCAGCATGAAGGTGTACTTAGAAGGGAGAGGGAATATGCTATGACTACATGCTCAAAGTGTGTAACAGTACGACTGCAAAAAATTAGAAAGACAATAAGGAAAAGTATGGAAATACAAAGTCTGCTTTCAGGAATCATGTTGGTAATATAGATACTGTTATTCTGGATGTGTTGTGTGGTTAATATGGGAAAGAAAATAAACAATTATGGGCTATTTTAATTTTGTCTCTGTTTTGCCCTTGAGAATCAAGATTCTCCTTGATGTGGAGCACACACAAACCCAATTATATACACATGCATCCTCACATACAATGGCCCAATAGTGAGAAGTCCTAGTACCCACATTGTGATAATAAAGTTTCCCACTAAAAGGTATCAGAATTTCTGGGATATGTGGCTGAGTTCAGGTCTGTGTTAGTAAACACACAAAATAAAGCTGGAACTTCTTGACAATCCAGATAGCAAGAAAGCTATCAAAGATTGTTAGGGTCATATCAAGAGAACCCAGGAATTAACTTGAAGAAGCTCCCATTGGACAAAGATAGGATAATTTCAACCTAAATAAGAATAATAATTGTGTATTAAAATTCAAGTGTGTTTAAGGTTATGTTTGTGATGATAATTTTAAAATTTAGACACTTTGGAAGAAGGCTAAGGAATCATTTAATTATCTGGGAAACTGGCAAATAAAGGGAAACAATCAAACATATGATTCTTTGATTTCAAATGAACTGAACTATTGGATGATCAGATAGGACATGAGGTGTCTATAAATTCTCTTGATTCTGTGACTCCTTTGTCTATTTACTGAAAGGGTTAAATAGTGATAAGTGCTGTGTGGAGATATATTAAGATAATGGTCTTAGAAAGACAAAGGTACCCAGCATTTCTGAGAGAAAATAACTGGAAAGACACTGTGGAACGGTGCTCTCCAATATCGCTCTCCACAGTGATGGAAATGTCGCATGCCTGCCCTGTCCTGTAAAATTGCCATTGGCCACATGTGGCTGTCATACACTTGACATGTGGCTAGTGCAACTAAAGAATTGTTTTAAATTTATTTTGAATTAATCTAAATGTAGCCACATGTGGCTCATGGCTGCCATGTTGGACAAGTATAGTACGAGAACTACAGCTTGGACTCAAGTGTCTGTATACTGGTTCACAGAACGTGGGTAACCTATAGTAATAGCTTGGGTGTTTTTTTTAACATGAAGAAGCAAACATATTCTGACTGTATAATCTTGGTAAATAGACTCAGAACTAGGCTTCCCTGTGTGAGTGCCTTGTTGGAAAGAAGAAATCTGAGGAAAGGAGCAATGGGCCTTGACAAAAACAATGTTAGAACATCCACAAACTCAAGACTAAAGCCACAGGGCAGCATTAAAGAACAGAAGGAGAATCACTTCATGGCAATGTGTATCATAGCCTGTACCATCAGTTTAAGTGAGAAAGGCTATTATATTCTAATAGAAATTGCAAGATCAGCAGGAAGACAAAATAATTCTACAAAGGCATTTCCCGAGGTTTTGCTCTATTAGGACTGGAATGTCTTAGAGAAGCAAAATCATAATTTTGCCCTAATTATAGTTTTCTCCTAGAAAACAGGAGAAATAATGAGACAATAACCTAATGATGACCGCCCTCTGCAAATGAGCTACCAGGTCACGGCCAAGGTCTTCTGGAAGGTCCTCTTGAGCTGGAATATTCTCTTGATTCTGTGACCCCTTTGTGACTGACAGATTTATTTGGTGTTGTGAACATAACAATGTGGATATATTCATTGTTACATTCACAAAGAGCTCACAGAACCCTTTGTTAGCAATACAAGAGATGGGAAATATATTCTGCAACTATTACTAAATCATCTGGAACTATAGTTTGATATATTATTTTCTTGTCAAACCAGCATATGTTTATTGGTTGTTCAATATGTGCAAGTCAGAAAAAAAAAAGACGAGCAAGCATTGAACTGTCATGCAAACTTTAGTTCTGCATTTAAATATAAGATACAGTTATTACCAAAAATGGCCATATTATAACCAGCCAAATGAATAATACTATGCTCAAGAAAGAGCATAAAAGGGCATCAATGAGGACTTTCTTAGAAAACACATGGTGTGTCTAATGAATTTCTGCCCAAAGTGCTTCTCTTGTGAGCATGGAAAGTGCAATTAAGGCTAAGGGTCCTCAGCACCCAGCATCAGAGGCCCTGAAGAGTTAAGTAGCCCGTAAATGCGATGTCAAGTATATTACCCTACATCAGACTGCGACATTCCTTGAGAGGAAACACATAACTCTCCTTCAAGGTGGAACTAGGTTTTCCAGATAAAAAGAGATAAGCCTGTAATTATAATTATATTTGATCTCCAAAAATACTGGTGGCATTTGAATTAGGGGCAATAGGTCTTTCCCCTTTAGGAGCTGTGCAGAGAAACATAAAACTACATTCCCTCTGTTTATGGACAGGATAGAAATGTGAAAAAATATATTTATATATAAAATATTCTTTTTTCTACAATGAAATTGCAATAACAAACCAGCTCTCTCTACTGGGATAAATAAGAGAAAGTAGTCTCACAATTTCTACATCATTTAAATATTGGTCTTTCATCCTAAAAGTGATATATCTAAGCTAATAAAAAGAATGTTCTGAACAGTACTGGAAGTGTTCCTGGGCTTACTGCCGTTTCTTCCTAGTACTGACAGGGACAGGGCAGACACCCTGGTGAGGGTCTTAGAAGTATTTGCATTTCTGTCCCACCTTGGGAGTGCATAAGTCAACAGGGAAATCAAGAGTTTCCTCCTTAAGAAATGTGTGGTGACTCTAACGTTGCTGTTCCAATCTTTGTTAAATGATGCCTGCCCAATGTAGGATGTCTTTCCTGTAGATTTTGTTGTTGGTCTAATATCCGTTTCTGTCCAGGGTGAATAGGTCCCCAAAACAAGGTACCCACAGATGAATAAAAAAGTAAGAAGAAAAAGAAATACAAGAGAGACAAAGTTCTGGGATCAGGGGGCTTACAGTTCATCTGTAGCCCCGAATCACCTTTTCTGTAACCTTTTATTGAGATAAAACAAAAGCACCTGGGCCACCGGGTAGATATTAACCGTTTTAGCAAGAACAATACAACTCAATTACCATAGGCATGAGACTTGACCAGGTAGCCATCCTGTCACCATTCCTTTTCTACATAACACAGCAAAACATTTAGTGTCGGCACCAGGGTTTACAAAGCTTTTGTTAGACTTCCTCCAGAACACAACAACCTAGGTCCGGTTATATCCAAGGCAATACATTGAAAGATTACCTAAAGATTGTCCTCCACATTTTGTATGTAGAACAACAGACAGGACAAAGGGAACAGCTGTATTTTCTGACTCCCCGCAGAGATAGGTTAGAAACTATAGTGAAGTGGTACTGGGACCCCAACCCACCTGCCACTCAGTCCGAAACTATTCAGGTTAATGTTTGGCATTTTACAACTACCGTGTCTGCAGTGATCATTTCCCATTACTCCCTGTGACCATGAAGCAGTTTAGGAGAAGTAGTATGAGGATTCCCGATAAGAATCCAAGACACTGGCTAGTGTGAGGTCCCATCAGCAGTTGTTCTAACCCTGTTCTATGGGCCATTGCTGGGCTCTGGTCCTGTTGCTGCACTGCCTGTCCAGTGTGTGCTCAGCCAAGGCTTTCAGGACAGGAGCCATAAAGCGTAAAGTAACATCTTGGTGCTTTTGCATTCTCTCTGCCTCAGCTGCACATGTAGCCCTTTAGCTATCTGAACATCCAAAGGCTGTCCGACATGATTCCTGCCACAGACATTTTGGAATGCACACGGAGTCCTGTGCAGAGGTCTGATTTCAAAGGCAGGAAAGAATCTATTCGTCCTATTTTACTAATAGACTTTACACATCTCCTGTATAAAATTGAGGGTACAATTCCTGTGCTTCCTGCCCGCAAAGAGGACGTGAAGCTGCATATATGCAAGACAGCTTTGAGACACGGCAGGCGCTGCACGGATGCAGACAGCATGGGTCAGGCGGAGTCGCCTCCCAAGATTATGTGAAGTTATTGGAGTGCTGTAAGAAATGGGAGTGCATATATTTCATAAATAAGATACCAAATTTGCACTGAAGTATGTTACCCTGAAGTGAAAATAATTGTGGTTGGTTTCCGGAAAGACTCTCTTATTTCCAGTTTTATTTCATTTTGATGCCATGTAATGTAATCTCTGGCCACTCCGGACAGTGCTAGTGTCCTGGATAAAGGTAAAGTATAGCAAGCTGCTGTGATGGTCTTCTGGATAGAGAAGTAAGAACAGAGAAAGAAAAATCTGAAAGTAAGAAAAATCCACATTTAATTGTGTTATATCCTATAAAGACAAAGCCCTTTAAGGTATTTTAACATACCATTTCCTTCTTCCTGTGGGGCTGCACTGCTCGTACTGGTGTCCATTGAAATGTTAACATGCCAAGCAGGAGCAGACCCCGCTGGCTCTGAGGTCCAGTTTGGCTCTGACTGTGGGCATCAGCCACAGCTCTAGAGAGCCTAGCTAACCAAATAGGTAAGCAAACAGGTGCCTTTGGTACAGTGCACACGAGCGAACCTGAGTCAAGCGGGCAGAGTTGATTCTCCAAGTTTCCTCTTGCACTGTTGGTTATCCTGGGTGCCCCAGTAAGGAAGAAGACCATCTCCCCCACTGGATCACCCCTTGGCCAGATGATGGAAGATGTACCACAGTGTCTTTCTAGTTCACCACCCTTCCCCATCAGTGGCCTTTTCTTGACCTTTCTGGGCACATCAGCACACACTGTTCACGCACGTGCACTCTGCATCGCACTTGACTTGTTGGTTGACTCATCCCTCGTGGATTGCCCTCAGCTAAGAATGTAATAAGCAGTGGGTGCTGGAGTTGATAAGTTGAGGATGTGTCAGACACCAAGCTGCATTTTGACGAGCCCTTTCCAGAGGCAGTGCATTACACCCAAGGGATGGGTGGAAATTTCAAGTGTTATGGTAGGATGAGTGGGTGGGAAGGGAGAGAGATTTTTGAATAGCAAGATTCTTGGATGCTTTTCAAATTACCTCAGAGAAGAAGAAAGCTGTCAGTTACAGCTCCACACTTCCTCACTCAAAAGACCGAGGCCAGATGCATTACAGAATTAAGAAGTGGCACGTGCACCTCATCACAACACCCCCAACGAGATCTGAAGCCACGTCCAATAGTGACACATTAATAGCCAGGTGAAAGGGCTGAATATTGTTAGTTCAGGTTAGGATGTGGCGCCAAGTTCCATCTGGCTTGGGTCTTGCAGATAAAGTAACTTTTGGCTGTTAAACTTTTAGGCTTTCAGAATTGTGGATAAGAAATTATATAGCTGTACTTGTTAGCAACAGTGCATATTTGCTGAGCACTTTCAGCATGCCAGGCACTGTGTAGGCGAGCACTTCACTGGTGTAAACACATTGTTCCTCTCAACCTTTGTAGGAGGCGGAATTATTAGTGTCCCCTCCTTGAGTGATTCTGTTTCAGACTTCCTTTAGGAAACCCCTGGGTGCCCACCAAGTGCTAAGGAAAGGAGCTCACGGTGAGTTCAGTACCAGCGTCATCGGAGGCAGATGGGGCACAGACGTCAACCCACAGAGGCGGGGGACAGGGAGGGCCTGGCCCTGCCTATGCATCAGGGAGGCCTCCCAGGCAGAGGAGAAAGCCACCCTCAGGGGAGTGCAGGTTGGCAGGCTTATGTGCTTCTGAGACCACAGCTTCCTGGGACCTGCCACCTTGCTTTCAAAGTGCAGCCCTCTCTTCTTCCATCTCTCATGGAGCATCATCCCAGTGTTCTTACAAGACAGCATCTATGAATTTCAGCCCTCATGAACAGACAGAAAATCTTCCGAGATCTCTCAGGCCCATAGCCAGAGCTGTCCAGGCATCATGTAGTCCCTAGGTGGAGAGGACATTTTCATGTGCCAAGAGTACATGGGAAGTTGCTACCCCGAAGGGAGCACAGGTGCCCCTGAGTGAGGACCAAGGGAGCTGCACTGGCTTAGGTTGTCACCTGCTTTGTCTTACTTTAAAATGATAATTTCCCCAAAGTCCTTTGTATCTGAAGCTTTTCCTTCTTTTTGTACCCCATAAATAACAAATTTGGGGTAATGAAGCATGAACTGACTGTGACACTGGCCTAGCCTTTGTTTTACTTTATAAGAACTTCATTTAGAAATGTGGTCAGTACTGTACGATGCAATTACATCGGGAAGTTTACAGGTATTCTGTGAGTACCCATGGTGTGCCGGGTCCTCATGCGAGATCTAAGAATATCACAGTCAGGAAAACAAGCCAAAACATTCTCCTCTCGGGAGGAATGAAGGCAAGCCATTTTTCTTATCCTTATCCATGAAAAGTATTTTTCTTTATGGTTATTTGTTTTCTGATGGTTTTTATTTCCTGGAAATCTCTTTGAGTCTGTTTCATGCATTCTAATTCATTCCTAAATTGCTCATATAATGTTTCCATCTGTTGCCTATGTTCATCTATTTTTTAAATCTGTTTCTTCTCTAGATGTGTGGAGCGTTTCTTTCATTATTATTGTCATTTCATTTTTTGCCTGGGATATTATTTCTGATCTGATCTCTTCCATTGCCTGATGGAGTTGTTTCTTTACTTCAGATGCGATCATTTGAGAGATTTCAGGTATTTGGCTTCTAAGTTCTCCTATGTCAGTATCTCCTGGACTTGTTCTGGGTGGAGTTGAGTTCTGAGACTGCATTTTGCTCCTCGTCTTGTCATTTTGGATGTCAGATGAAAAATGCTGAGCTACAAGCTACCTAGGCAACCCACTGAAGGACTCTAGGGACCCTAGTTTACCTGGATGTCAAACTTATCCCAAGATGGAGGCGCTGCTTCCCCGGGCCGAGCTCCTTCTCTGTCCCAAAGGCACAGAGCGGAGTGCACACGCAGGCCTCACCTGTCAAGAGATAGTTCCACGGAGACAGGCTGCTGAGGCGCTGCTTCCCTGCTTGCCTGCTTCCCTGGGCCAAGCTCCTTCTGATGGTTAACTTTGTATTTGGATACAAAATTTTATTACCTTGAAAACCCTTGTTCTTTTTTTTTTGAAAACTCTTGTTTTGAGGAAATAAACACTGATGTATTTATAGGTAAAGAGATCAGATGGCAATAAAGTGTTCTTCAGTGGTTCAGGAAAAATGATGTATGATAACTATGTAAAATATTAATAATTGGTAAATCTTAGTAAAGAGCCAACAGAAGTTCTTTGAATGTCTCTGACAGTTTTTCTGTATATATAACATTGTATCAAAATAAAACACTAAAATATGTTATCTGCATGATTTTTTGTGGTGTGCAGTTATGTTATGTCATCTAATTTGACACTTGGGATCCAAGCAGGTGACCGGTCACGTACACAAGTCATTCTCCATCTGGTCAAGCACTCACATGACAACTTTCTGTATTATTTTAACAATTTAACATGGAAAGATTTGACTTTACCAGGTAAATGCTTTTATTACAAATCACCTCACTTCTCCCTTCCCAAAAGTAGTGCTGAGGAGAGAACCAAGCCATCCACTGGGATACGGGAAGCTGACCCAACTGATGTATCTTATAAGTCGCACCAACCCCAGGATGCTGGGATGCTATGGCAGGTTTTACATTGCAAATAAAGGTTAAGTACCCATTTAACAGACACTTTTGATTGATACCGTTATGAAATATAATAGGTAAGAGGGATTTTGTGTTGGTGTAGATTAGGTCTCTAACAAAGTGACTTGCTGTCATGTGGGATCTCCCACGAGTTTCCATAAGTCAAAGTGTGATAATGCTGAGTTGCTCCAGAGCTTCCAATTATAATTCAGACAGTAATCTTCATTTTTAAACTTATTTTTCATATCACTTCTGGAGGTCCACCTACTAACTGCAAGAATGAACTTTATGCCAAGTCCTTTGAAAATATCAAGGATCCAGATCTTTTTTCACAGTTTATCTGAACTTTCTTCAGCTATACAATGAAAATAATAATGGCAACTTCGTTGTGCAGTTGTGAAGTCTAGAGATAATGTATATAAACCTCATGGGCCTGGGCCCTGGCAGGCAAACCTGGCTTGGTGATACAGGGGGAGGTGGCAGCTTTACGACCCGCATTCTGATGGCTTTGGCTTAAGGGAGCTGCCTTTGTCCCTCTCAGAGTTCACCTGATTAGAGAATGAAAAAATATGGTAGGCTGAGTGGGTAGTATTGGAGAAAGATTTTTAAATAGTAAGCTTTTGGTGCTTTTCACTTCACCCTAGAAAAAAAGGGTGCCGCCTATTACAAATCCAAAAGCCTGAAGCCACTCGCATTATAGAATTAAGAAATGAGTGTCAGCACAGCAAAACAGTACATGAACCTCATAACACTGCCAACAGGTGGTACCTGAAATACTAAGTTTACCACTGATGCAGATTACTCTAACTTTAGCTGGCTAGGGTTTTCCACATCGGAATCAAAGTGGCATAGCATTTAACCTCTGTGAAGAGGCTCATGACCATAAGGAGCATGGAAACAAAGTAAGTGCATATCTAAAAGCACTGACAGGCTAATAAATCATAGAAAATGTGGAGGCTCCTCTCATTTGTAAACTGGAAGTAAGAAATGTGCAATGGTTAAGAGCGTGAGCTTTGGCTCCCTTAAGTTAGTAGCCATGGAACTTTGAGCAACTGCTTTACCATCTCTAGACCTCAGGTTCTCATCTAGTACAGAAGGTGGTGGTGACAAATGAGATAATACCTGTCAAGCATGAGGTATGGTGTCCATTACACAGTAAATAGTCACTAAGATTAGCTTCAAATGAAGATCACTGATAATGTCTGATTACTACCTCTTACTGCTTTGGGGGCCTGAGAATCATTTCAGAACGAAATCATGTATTCACACTTACCAGGCCCTAGACACTAAAAAAGAAGCCCTACTATAGTTCAACTTATCATATAGATTTCAGTTCTTTAACTCAATCTGAATGAACCTTGAACTATAGTAGATTATAAAAAATTGATACCACAGCAAATAATAACTATACCCTGTGAAATAAATTATATCAACCATATCATATTCAACAGCAAAGCATTCATATTAAAATTATCAGATCTCCTAGGCTGTGTGTGTGTCTGTGCATGTGTGCTCATGTGTGATGGTGGGGAATATGGTTTCTAAAAGGCCGCTTTCTATAAATATAGATGAGGAAGTCATGTCTCATTTGTCATACTTAGTGGTACTTTGGTCTTGGTTGACTTTCCAGCTCATATACTGCCTTTCTTGCTGTTGGGAAGACTGGGTACATCTATTGCACCACTGATTTTGCTATAAGATGTCATTCTTTTATCCAGAGGAAAGACTCATGACAGTGCTGTGGCCTCAGAAGAATTTAACTTTTTTTTTTTTTTAGAAGAAGAATTTAACTTTAATCTTAGATTTTGTGGATCCAAACTGAAACTCCTGAATGTGAACTCTATTTCTCCAAAGAAAAGTGACTCCTCTCAGAATTAAAACACTTTGTCCTTCACTTATGTGTGAATAAATTGCCACTTGAAAATGAGATTCCTATTTTAGTTTAAAACATTTTATCTTTTACTATGTATGTTCACAGTAAAACTTATTTCCCTAAATCTGTGAGTTTTCTCCTTCCTAGATCTGCCAGGTGCTGAGTCAGAAGTATTTATTCTTTTGGAAAAGAATGTGTGTCTCAGTTGTCCTCAACGTGTGCCTGTGGAGTTGACACATGAGAAGGAAATTGCTTATAGTGACCAGAGAAGGTACAGCTGTCCTAAGTGGGACATGCTTTTTCTTGAAATCACATTTTGTTCTTTGAAAATCAATTTAAAGAGGCATTCTCTTTTTCTAGTTTGCCCCCTACCATTTTTTTATTTGTTCTGCTGAGATAAGGACCACTTCTCAGTCCTGCAAAACAATAGAACTATCTGATGATTGTTATGGTTAAATGAACCTTTTATTGAAAAAAGCATGGTCTCTTTTGCTTGCTTCTTGAGGCTTGTTGCCCTCCCTCTGGAAGAAGAGATGGATTCTTTTGGAAATGACACGTGTTCTGATGTGCTCCTGGCACAGGTCTGGTTTCTCAGTCTGCACATGGACAGCATCTTTTCAACAGACTCTTCAGTTCCCTTTCCATTTTAGAGTCAGGAGGGTTGTTAACAGAGAAATTAAGCTGTCACTTAATTCTTGCTATCCACACACAAAATATTTTTATGTGTTCATTTCTTCAGTGCATTCGTCTGAGGGGGCTCCAATGTAATTCTCATCCAGTTGGTAAACAAAAATTATAATTTGAATTGATCCTCAGTGGTTGAAGCCTTTTCTCACAAAGAAAATTACAGAATAAAACCACTTGCATTCATTTATAGAGAAGGAGAAGGCCTGGAAAATAGGATTTGCTAAGCTAGCAGCAGCCAAGCTTCTAACCAAAAGCAAGGGAAATATTCTTTGGGTAACAGGGGAGAAGAATCACAATCACTTGCCACAAGATTAGTTGCAGAAACAAGAAAAGCGCGTCTCTTGGTGCTTTCTTTGCTGTTAAGAGTAAGAAGCAAATAATTCCATACTACCCAACACTATCATTTTTTTCCTTTGAAAATGGGAATTAGAACTTAAAAACTCGAAATTGTCTTCTGTTCCCTTCTTCAAGTGTCTAGCCCCACATCACTGTACTTTAAAGACTTAAAGACAGGTTCCTGGTTCAATTTACCATCTGTCCCCAGGGTGGCAGAATATCTAAGATAAGTGCATCCCAAAGACCCTGCACTGAGGGAACATGCATTGTAATACCACCTGTAGCTACAATACCTGGGAGAGTCTTGAGTGGTTTCCTCTGGGGTGAGGACATATGATTAAGTTCATGTGAGAGCATTGTTTGTTATGCTGAAAGAAGGGTGTGTCTATCACCCTATCATGTCCCCTCCTTTCCACTCCATGCAATGTTTCCTCCCTCTGACAGATTCATTAGGTCAAGGCAGGAGGATGAGATGAAGTTTCCTCTCTTCCTTTGCTCTGAATTTGTTGAGCAACAGCAGTGTGCTGGGAGCCAGGCCTGCTGCTGGACTTTAATGCTCTAAGGCTTGAGGAAGGCCTTTCCTCACCTCCTCCCCCTGCCCCAGAGCCTACAGCACAGAGGTAAGATACATGTGAACATGATCTCACACCAAACACTTTCTCAAGATCATCAGCTCTGCCGAAAGTCTCTGCGCCCCAAGGAGAGTGTAACTTAATAGGGTAGTGAGGGGAAATTTTACTAAATTTAGTTTGAAGACAATGAGTAGCAACTTGACATACAGAGGCAGAGAGGGTAGTCAACAAAGTGATGGAAGAAGAACAATGTTGGAAAGCTAGATGAGATTATGAAGGGCCCGGTGTATGATGCTTTCACATGAGGGTTTCTCTCAGAACACTATGATACTCTTAAAAATTATTGAAGATCTCCAAAGAGCTTTTTATGTGGGTCTTACCTATCAATATTTACTACATTTAGAAAATTTTAAGACATTGTTTTAGGAAGAACAATAATATGCACACCTATCACACATTAACAAAAAATAGCATTTTTAAAAAATGAAAAGTAACTCTTCCAAAACCAAAAAGCTTAATGAAGATTGGCATTGTTCTACATTTTTATATCTTTTTTAATATCTGGCTGAACGGAAGACAGCTGATACTGCACTTGACCTTAGCCAAAAGGCCGAAAAGCAGTGACAGCTGGATTCTTATTTTGTTTTCTGCATTCTAACTATCTTGATATGTTGTTTTGCAGAGCATTTAAAGAAAATTCATCTTTGCACTGATATGAAGTTGGAAAAAGGAGGAGGGAATCTCTTAGTAGCCCTGTCAGGTAATTCTGGATATTCTTTCTTACTGCACCAAAACTCAACAAGAGGTGATTCTTAAAGGTCAGTTTATTTTTGCTAAACCTTTATTTTTGTGAAACCTGCAGCTATGTCAGTGAACAGTGACATTAAAGTCTTTTGGTTTATTTGAACTGAGAATGGCTTTTTTACCCATGCATAATTTTGTAGCATACATTGATCATTTGAAAAATATTTGGTTCTCTGTATCGGGCATATCTTCCAAATGTTGATATATTCATTCATAGCCAACCAATCTTCTAGAAAAGCTTTTAAGCAATGGGAAGCTGCCAAGCTCATAGTGATGAATTGAAGTTTTCCAAAATTCTAATGTTTGCCTGAAAGCTCAATTTTTATCATTGGCAACAAATACTGCCAATTTTCCTTACTATGATAGGCAGATTCGCTTTGTTCATTTTCAAGACAAAGTCTGCCAGATATGCTGGTTTGAATAACTATAGTTTATCTGGCAATTGTTGTTTCATGTAAAAACAATATTCTATGAGCAAATGGCTGATTCCATGGCCAAATCAAACAACAGAAGTATTCCTTAAGGCAGCTGTTGTATCTGGACCTGCAGCTGAAGTACTTTAGGCAAACTTCTCATCCCAACACAGAGAATACTTAAAAACACCATTGTCAAGGTCTATTAATCTGCATAGGAGCATGTGGTGGTGAAGCACGCTATCTTGCTGTGTTAGCTACTCTCCTGTTGCTGGGACAACACACCCGAGGCCCACAATTTAAAGGAAGAAAGGTTTACTTTGGCTCAGAATTTCAGTCCATGGATGGCCAACTCCAAGGCAGAAAGACCGCAGAGGGGCATGACAAAGGAGAAGGTTCCCAACCTTGGTGCTCAGGAAGCAGAGGGTGACGGGAGGCGTTGCGAGGGAGGTGCACATTTGCAGGTCACACTCCCAGTGATCCACCTCTTCCAGCCAGCCCCCACCTCCTACCAGTACAGCCACCTATGGGTGCATGCAGCACCCCCATGATCCACCCCATCAGCATCCAAAACCCCTGTCTACGAACACATGGGGCTTTGGAGGGTATTCTAGATCGAAACTATAATGCCTGCCTATATGATTGGGTGTCCCTGCCTTTATTTTTGCTAAGTCTCCAATAGTTTTACCTTCAATGCTTTTGACCATCAATGCCAAGATCAGTAGAGTGAAAAAAAGGCAAATAATGTCTTCAAACCACTATGAAAGTAGTTTTGACTGGTAGGCCTCATAGATGGGTCTGAGGAACCCCAGAGGGATGTAAGAGCCACACTGTGACTACCGCTACTACTGAGAGACCTCTGGCTTTGGGTATCAACATGCTGACACTCGGGCACATCACAGGTCTGGAAGTGATACCTCCCAGGAGCACACTATCCTTGGTGCTCACAGACTAGTCCCTGCTCTGCCTGTGCATGTGTTGTCTTTGGAGAAGACAGAGCATAAGAGAGCAGGGACTAATTCACACTTGTTTCTTTCTCCCAAGCCCAGAGCCCACCTGGCTGTCACTCAATAAATGCAGCTCAGTGAATTCTCTATGTCCATTCTGGAAGCATGGTTTCTCTGAAGTCTCAGGCCCAGCATGAGATGTGAATCATCCTCTGGACTTTGAGCAAATCCATTTAGAAAAATGTTAATTCATTCCTGTTTTAAAAGCCTCCCCAAGAGATGTAACCAAGACTTCCCAGCCCCTTGCATCCTAGCCTATTGCACCCCTCTGTCAGCCATTGTGACCCAGGGATGTTCTGGACACAGACTGAGTACCTTGCCTTTGCTGAGAGAAGACGTTTGTGTGCGTACAGAATTTGCTTTTATTCATCACATCAAAAGAACCAGCTAGTGGAGAACTTTAATTTCATTGGATTTGATCACTGAAATGTAACAAAAACTGTGTTGACAGTTTGAAAATTCTTAATGATGTCCTTTTCCATCTTTATTTTTATAGGATGACTTTTTAGTAGGAGAAGATCAACTAGAGATCATATTAATGTGCTTTTCCCCCTTTATTTCTTTTTTAAAACTAGTTATTGAATTGAAAAACTGGCCACAGTGACTTGATTTTTTTCCCAAGAGATAGGAATAAAAATTTTGTTCAGTTTGGTTTTGTATCAATAAAATCCAATTCCTTTGAGCTATAATTTGAGAAAAGATACCACATGTTGGCAGATCACATGTGATTAAAAAAACTCCTTTATGAATCTCTCTTCCCTAATTATGGAGTCATCTATAATTCAGTTCAATAAAACATTTAATTTTGTCGGTATTTTCAGAGAAAGAAATTCACAGGTCAGCTTGTTCACAGAAAACATTTAATAAATGGAAGTATATGACCTTTCTAATCATCATTTCAGGTCAATTAGGCTTGTGGAAAAAACCTATTTTAGCTTTTCCACATGAAATCTTGGGAGATAGAATTAATTCAGATGTCTCTATAAACTCTCTTGAGAGTTTCCTGCACTTAAAAAATTATGACTGCCTATTCAGGAAACTCAAATTATTACCTGTATTAAGGGATCCTATTTTACATACTTACCAGGGTAGGTTTATTTTTTCAATACAATCAGTGAATTAGGGGTTGGCCACCCTGGGGCAGGGGCTCCTCTGGATCTCCCCTTGTGTCAGAATCAGCTATGAGTGGAAATGCCTTATGCTGGTGCTAATGCGGGAGACTGATCTGCCCCTGAGGGTCAAGACCAATCCAGGGCTATATGGAAACCTCTTTTTCCTTTAATAGTGGCACTAATCTCTGTATACCCTGGAATGTGAATTTTTTTGGTTCACTGTCTTGTGTCAGGAGGAGGGAGCAGTTTCAAAGGTTGACAGTTGGCCTTCCCTGCTCTGAGAGTTCGTGACTCATAACCCAAGGACCCAACGTGGGTGTGTTAGTCAGCTTTCCAGCACTGTAATAAACACCTCAGAAAAGAGTTATTTTGACTCGCAGCTTAAAAGTTTCAGTTCATGACTGATTAGCTCCATTGCTTTGGACGTGTGGCAGGGCAGCCTGTTGGGGAGCAAAACCCACTCCCCTTATGGTGAAGGAAGCGATAGTGAGCAAGGAAGGGGCTAGGCTCCTACACTGCCCTTAAGTACGTGCCCCAGTGAGCCGAAGGCCTCCCAGGAGGCCCACATCTCAGAGATTTTACATCACCAGAGACTGAGGCAAGCCTTTACCATGTAGGTAGGTCTTCCGGGGATGTTTAAGATTCAGACTCTAGTTGATTACAGTGGAGATAGAGCCGACCTTTCCTCTCCATGAGATCTGCGCCTAAGGATTCAACTGACCATATCTGGGAAAACTTTCAGAAAAAGAAATCGCGTGTATACTAACATTTACTGCTTTATCTCTTGCCATCATTCCTTAAACAAGACAGTATAGTAATGACTTAAATATACCTTATTATGGTGCTAGGCATCATAAATAATCTAGAGAAAGTTTAGAAGGGCCTGGGAGTAGATTATAGACAAATGCTGCACAATTTTCAACAAATGACTTGAGCACCCACAGATGTTGGAGGAATCCTGGAACTACTTTCCCATGGGTATCGAGGGGCAGCTGTATCCAATTATAAGCTCAGTCTGGGAAAATGACCGCCACAGACCCAATGGGCTATAGTGAGCTGGAGTATGGTCTGGACTGCATTCATCCCCTGACCTAGCTGAGCCCTCTAACAGGGGGCAGCAAGGACACTTTGAGTGCCCAGATGTCAGTGCCAGCTCAGATCTGTGTCAAATAATTGATTAAGACACATGAGTTAGAGTTAGAGAACCTAGGTTCGAATCCCTTGTCCGGCACTTGGCAAACAAGGGACTTAGAAAGTGCTCAACCCTTGTCTGCTTCATTATTTATATCTATTAAATGACCAAGGATATGATTTTTCAAATGATATGCATTTCATTTATGTTATTTTGAGGAATTAAATGAGGCATTTCATGAAAAGAGTTTAGCAGAATTCCTGGCCCTTAGCAAGCGTTTTTTTTTTTTTTTTT
>PVLD010014393.1:0-52577 GCA_004027595.1 Dinomys branickii | reverse complement strand
CTTCCTCTCCCGTCCCCTTCCCTCCCCTCTTGTCCTCCCCCCTCCTTTCCTTTTTTGTCTGCCTTTCTTTTCTTTCCTTTCATCATAATTATCTTTTCTTCCTAAAAAGTAAAATCATCTTACATTTACCAGAACAGTTCTAATGAGTTGGCCCAGAAAAAGATACTCTAGCCAAAATATTTGACCCACTGTTAACCTTCCATAGTCACAAAAAAATAGTCTATTAATAATGAAACACTTAAGCTACTCTTACATAATTAGTATTTATAAAGGGAATATTACCTCAATTTGGTGTCTAAATCCACTTTTCACTCCAAAAAGCACTGTTAAGGAAAACACAGGCCCATTTATGTACCTGTGACAACTTTTTCCACACTGATTTCCTAGCACACAGCAAACAAAAGAGTTTCCTACATCACGAGGCAGTCTTCCATGCTGTATTTGGAAAAAGAACAATAGGGTATCTGTAGGAAAACAGAATTTGCATCAGACTCCTCTTGCCTAAGGGGTTATTTCCCTTTTTCAAGCTGAAGTGGGTGGCAGAGAATAGGCAGGCTTTGTTAGACCATTACTCAGGTAATGAGATTTGAGGTCTGCTATTCAACACAATTTTCAGTGGCCACTTTCTCCAGGCTAAATTGCTGCCTACAGACATTTTGATTACAAAATACAATTTGAAAATAAAAGACAAAATGCGTCTTATTTTTCCTCTCACACATGCCCCTTTGAGTTTTTAAACTTATCTGATGGAGGAAGTTTGCATAGCCGGGGACTTGCTCAACCTTGAATGGTCCCGCTCTCATTTGGATTCCTCCAGCCCTTCCCCTGTCTCATGACAGGTCCCAAGGTAGCTCTCGTGATGACCCAAATATATTTATGTCAGGAGCCAAGCAACCTTGGAAATATGAGTTGACACCTTATCTTTCCACCAGCCCTAAAAGCTCACACATTGTGTCCTTAACCCCTCTGATGACTCTTACCCCATTATAGCTTAGTCTAGAGAGATCAAAGTGTGTTTTAAAATAGATTTGCAGGTAACTTTAGAACTTCAAAACAAAGCTTTGTGCTATGATCTGTTTGTTTCTATTTTGTAAGAGAATCTTTTTTGTCTGTCTTATATTCTGAGTAACTACTTTGAAGGTATTGATACACAGTGTATTGACTATCCTTACTCTCTTATTATTTTGTTATGAAATTTTATTTTTCATAAAATAAAAAATTACTTAAAGATCAACTTAAAAAACCTTCATGTCCTGACTATAAACTGGTAGTGTGAACCTTACTATAAAGTCTCAGTTAATACATGATGACGCCTGGGGCTGTGCCCTGGTGCAGCTTTGTAAGTCCACTGGCTTCAAGTGTCAGCTATCTGCTATGGATTCTTTACCCTCCCAACCAAACAGGGCACAACAGAATGTCTCTTTTCCACATCATCCCCAGAGTGTAGGGAATCATGAGGCTGTGTCTCAGAGCTTTACTCTCTCTAAGTCCACCGTGATGGCATTTCTGCTGCACCTACCCCACAGAGCTGTTGGACACTTTCCTGGGCAGCTAGTCAGAAACTCACAAGGGAAGTGATGGGTTTCTCACCACACCGTAATTCCTGCTGAGTCGCTATGGCACCACCCACTAGAGGTCATGTGCTAAGGTGCCCACACAATATGGCACTAGCCACTAGAGGTCATGTGCTAAGCCCCACCCTTTTTCCTCTGATTCAAATTACCACTTCCTGCTTCCCTTTTGGTAATATCCTATTTCCTTTTCCCATGCTCCTGCCCAACCCTGGTATGCCACATCAGGGGTCCACCCCCAAATCTCCACCTCCAGCTTGGGCCTATTTAACCTTTGACCCTAGGCCTGGTGGTAAGAAGTTCCACCTCTTTCCTTGCTACTGTGGTCTTCTCTGGGCCCACAATAGAGGCATTTTATTCTGCTTTAATTCTCACTATGCTGGAAAAACCTCTCAAGAAGCAGGCAGAGTCTCCTGAGCTCTTTAATTACCAAACCTCTCAGGAAATCCCACAGGCCTAATAGAATGCAAAGCAAGGGCTTCCCACCTACACTAAAACAAGATTGTTTCTTCCTCTTCTCTCTTTCCTAGTTCCCCAGCCTCCACTCTAGCCACAGTGAGACACTTATACTCTACCATAATTTCCATCCTTTTATGCTTCAAAGTCTAATTCTTGAAAATCTGGTTTGGGCTTTTTTTCATAAGGAAAATATTATTTTTGCTTCCTAATGCCCTGATTTTATAATGGTTCTTTAGACAAGGACTTTAAAATACTCAAAGCTGAGCCATGAGTCCTTTTTCTGGGCACTATTTACTTTTCTGGAGCAAGAAGTCTCAAACTTTTAATCAAGTCTTGAGGTCCAAGAAAACTGCTTGGCAAAAGTGAGGCAGGAATAAAGGAGAAATTACATGACCTTACAAAGGTACTCAATTGTAGATGCAATGCAAATATTTTTCATAGTTGCAGCTAGTCCATAGCAAATTGTTTTCCGATTCTGCTAATTCCTCATTTTGCTATGTAGGTAACTTCTCATATTGCCAAAGTATCTGCCTCTCTGTATACACACAAAACATAAACTCACCAAGACCTTTGTTCCATATCTTCTCCATAAATCATTATCATTCACTTAAATCTTTGCTAATTTGTTAGATAAATTTGATTTCTATTTGTCTTAATACTGGTAGGTTCAAACATAGTTTCATATACAGTACTTTGGACCCTTTCTGATTCCTTCTCCTCCTCTTTCTCCTTGCCTTTCTCCTCCCTCTCCTCTTCCTACTCTTCTCCTTGCCCTTTCTCTTCTTCTTCAGCAGTTAGTTGTCTGTTCAAATTCATTGCCCATTTTCTCTTCAGTCTGTCAAGTGCATGTTTAAGAGTGTAGATGTAAATGAAGCTCATTCGCATAAGAATGAGAAGAGATGACCCATTCAGAGCTGGGTAATGCCAAGCAGGCAGCCACCATCACTTGTGTTTGGAGAGATGCAAAACACAGGCAGAAGAGTGGGACCTCTTTGTAATGGAGTGGGCTGTGCCCTTTAAGTGTGCCCTGATCAGAAATTTTTGGCCTATGAAAGCTCAGAGAAGACTAACTAGAAACAAGTCCTCCTGTATAATTACCTTAGGATGCTATTTGTCTTTTTCTGGTTGATTTACGGTGTTGGAGGAAGGGAAAAAATTAGAGAAGTTGGCAGCCATTGAACGGGTTCTGATCCTCCAGACCAAACCAGTTGCTTCAGAGTTAGAGAGTAAGAATTCTACTTCTGTATAGGACGCAGTCATCTGTATATTCAGTCCTTCAGGAAGGAAATGTTGTGTCTATCTCCTTGGTATGCAAGAACTCTTTACATATTAAGGAGATTATACCATTGTCATATTGTGCTGCAAGCTGATCCCGAGTTTTGTGTTTATTAATGTGCTTATGTTATATCAGTTTTTAAACTTTACATAAACTACCAATTTTCATAGCCTATTCACCTGTATTTTCCCTTAGAAACTTTAATGGGCTACTGGATTTTTTACATTTAATATTATGATTTATTTGAAGTTCGTGTTGGTAAAAGATAAGGGGTAGTAACTAATGCTTTTTTAATCCAAATTTATATGCATCCTTATTGATGATTATCCATTTCCCATCAGTGGGTTCCTTGATAAAACTCTAAGTTGAAGAAAACATTCCATCTCTAAGTGGTCAATGTCCAAGTAGGGCAAAGACAAGAGCGAACATCTTGGGCAAGTAGAAAATCCAGAAAACTGGCTGGGGTAGGAGCACTCATTTCATTCAAAAGAGCTTATTACTTGCTTACAGCTTTTAAAAAATGCATCCAGTGAAACACACAAGTCTTAAATGCTCTTTGAGTTTTGGCAAATCCTTATAAACTTGAAACTTAAATTATTAAGAGACTGTACAATCATCCTAGACATTCTTTCATTGTTTTTTCCAATCAGCCCTGTAATGCACTCTGCTGTGACATTTTTTCATCATACATTAATTTTGCTTGCGGTCAGCTACACACACTGTGAAATGTGTGGAAAACAATGCACACTGATAAAAGGATTAGAGACAGATATAGAGACAATTATAAAAGAAAACAAAGTAAAATATTAATAATAAAATTTAGGTGGTAGGTATGTGGCAATTCACTGTAAAATGCTTTTAATTCTCTACAGACTTGGAAATCTACATAATAGGCATTAGAAAAGAGAAAAGCAAAAATCCTCCCCGCAAAACTTAAAATGCTCCTGAAGAAAATGAAGATCAGGAGAATATATCTTGCTAGATATCAAGAAAAGTATAAAGACAGATTAACCAATGTAGTGTGGTGATGGTACATGGTTAGAAAGATTGGCCAGTGAGACAGAGTAAAGGGTCGGGAAACAGACCCACACACCTGCAGCAACTTTTATGGAAGAAAAGTCATTGCAGATCAGTAAGAAAGAGTGTGCTTTTCAGCAAACAGCACTTGTAACACCAGTTATCCATGTGGAAAAAGTAAAATAAAGCAATACCAGAGGAACGAAGAATTTCAATGAAAGCCAGACCTGTAGGTCTAGATGTGCTAAATGTAGTTGAGTGACGCTACGAATTCATTACCACTTTTTTCTGATGTGTTTCCCTGCAGGTTAAAAAACTTAAGGGGGAGGAAGGAAGACATTTCTCAACCTCCCTACAGCTAAAAATCTGCATATAAATAAAATTCTATCAACTAGCTACACTCACAGGAGACTTAGAAGGTTTATGATGTGGTGAGAGCCTGATGGTTTAAGCTTTTTTCTGCTTTTAGCAGAACCTGATCTTAAGAGTCCTGCGTGCTTGGCAAAGGGCAGGTGCACCAGCAGGCACCGTGTCAAAGGTACTGAACTCTGCTCCAGCTTTTTCTTACCAGTTTCAGAGCTATGAAGGTGTGGTCATAGTGATCATGGTCGGTTTTCAGTTACAGCTTTCTGACCCTCAGCCACAGTAGTTTGTCCCTGAACACAATAGTTATGATGCTGGGCTTTTGGTTCCTTTTTCCAGGTTTGTACGCAGGTATAAATTCCCATTAGTAGGTCAGTGCTATCATCTCTGGGATACATTTCTAGGGCCCAAAGTAGATCTTACTCTTAGCATCCTGATGTAGATTTCAATCAGAATTAACTCTCACATAAATCTCTGGTTAAAATCTAGATTAGGTTGTCTGCACTTAATTCTGATAGTCCAAATATAACCATGAATAATGTAAAGCCTTAGAATGAACACTTTTTTAAAATAAGACATTGGGTGGGCCAGGGATATAGCTCAGTGGTACAAGTGCCTGCCTAGCAAGCACAAGGTCCTCATTTTGATTCCCAGTACAAAACACACACACACACACACACACACACACACACACACACACGGGGCAAACCATATATCAAAATAATTTATAATTGACTTATTTCTATTCAACAAAAGATATCTTACATAGATAAATACATCATAAAATAATAGATGATATTTGGTATAGAAATGTCTATTTGTCACAGATTGGATTATGAGTAGATTTCTTTAAAATCCAATACAAGTCAATAACAAAAAGAGAAGAAAAATACAAAAATGAACAAGAGTTATGAACAAGAAGTGCAACCATCCCACAAACCTAAGGAATATTTAACCCTATTTTACCCCCAGAAGAGGGCACATTCATCCTTCATCAGGTACTTGCTCAAAGGTTGTGATAAATCCAATCCATGGCTCAACTGGGCTTGAGATTTTTCATAGATATAGATTCACTTCACCACTGACTCCAAATATTCTTGGGGTGGGATAAGGACACCTTGAGAGGAGTTTGGGCCCTACAGGTTAGCGCTTTCGAAGTACCTTTTAAGATTCCCTGCTTATCTAAGTGCTTTGAAAACTATGGTCTCCCCCACCTCTTGTGTTTGCATTTCTAGAAACTCCCTCTCTCTCTCCATCTTTCTTTCCAGCTTAGAGCCTTGACCATCTACAATGTACCTCGTGCTGGCCTGGAGTGTTTGGGGTGACTCCTTTAGAGTTGTCCGCTCTGCTCCTGACACGTAGTAGGTGGCATCTGTATGGGCAGTGAAGGCCTTTAATAGCCCAGAAGCTCTCCTTAACACTGCTACCCTGGATGCAGCCTTCTGTGGCCACCACTTTTAACTTAGAGAAGGTGACATGGGTCTTGGGAAGAATATGTCTATCTATTCCAGACCCCCTGCCTTGATTCTGTAGCATACCCTCCACCATGTTGCATTCAATAAAGACTTTTGGGAAAATGGTAGCAAGTAGGTATAGACTCTTTCTGCCCAGGGCTCTTCAGGACTCGAATCCATTACCCAGCTCATATCCAGCTACTAATTATTCTCCTTATCTTTGTCTGCAATGGACTCTTTTCCCTTTACTCTGCGAGTGGTGAGGACAGCTGTAAGTCTGTTCTCTCCTAGAAGAGTGAGCTTTTCTAATTTAGTTGGCTGGGGTTTTCTTGTCTCATCAACTCTATGCTGGGTAAAAAGCATGATGGTTTTTAGAGAAAACTCTATTCTCACTGTTAGAATTCTGTCCTTTTCTACATCCTAAGTGGTAGCAGAAGTCGCTTTACACCTTCTATTAAAGGATGCACCTGAATGGTCATGGAGCTATACCCTCTTACCAGGTGTATAGTGTCACCTTCTCCTGGATGGTGATGGGGATGTAAGGAAAGATCCTGGAAATCAGTGGCAAAGATGAGGCGCAGTTAACTTCGTTTGTCCTGTCAATCCAAATCCAGAAGAATATACAACCTAGTAAAATCCATGTGCCTATTTTCTAAATAAAGTTTGGGGGCAAATCCTCTACTGTCCCTTTCCAACCTAAGTGTGCCACCTGGCCTCTCTTCCACAGGAACTCTAGGCAGGTCGCTGCCCAGTCAGGGAGTCCTGAACAATGGGAGGAGAAAATCAGATTCTGTGTAGAGACATTTGCCAGAAACCGAGTGGCTGACCTTCTTATGAGAAAAAGGCAAGAGAGTTTCCCTCCGGGCTTTCTGAGCAGGGTAATAGGTGGCATGTAATCTTCTTGCTCTCAAGTACAGAAGTTATAGCTGCTATTTTAAATACATGCTGGGTTTAAAATTTGCTTTCACATGTTGTTACATTGTGTATCATTTTTCATACAGTTGAAACCAAAGAAGCAAAGTCTTAGAACTTCTTTGACAAGATGTTTTTCTACATCCTAAAAGCCTTAGTCAACACTTTCCTTATGCTCCTAGAGAGTTAATGAACTTACTTATTAATATTTTGTAGCACCATTTAAACATGATAGCCTTGCATATCTAAGTACTTCTCTCTGAGCAACAGAAGCTTTAAACTACATTGCACATACCTTAAAATTCTATGCGCCCTTTGGGAAAATATGTGTACTTGTTTCCTTTGTGTTCAGAAGCCCCATAAACAGAGCGTGTGTCTGCTGCTATTACCATCTGGTAGCTGACATCAATTCCCTTGTTGGTTTACTCCAAAGAGGCAGCCACATATGAATGCTTGCAGTAATGTTGGACAGGCTTTGGTGACACAGTGGGGATCAGGCTTGGTTCCTTTGTTGTGCTGCCTCACTAATGGAGATTTCTCAGAGTTCAGGCAATTCTCAGATTTGGAATATTCTAACAACTTAGCTGGAAAGAAGCAAGCAAGGGAAGAGGGTAATTAATTCATTCTCTGAAGTCCCATTCTTTCCCATGTGCTGTGAAGAGGTAAACAGGGACAGGAGAATATCCTGGCTTCCCCTTAATGACCTGGAGCTGCATATTTCCACCAGGCTTCTCATCTGGAGTACACTTCCTTAGCTGAGCATCGGAGAAGCCATGGGAGGATAAATATCTATGCAACGCATTGGCTGAGTAACCGCATGAAAGCCGCGTGGCATGCTCACAGTTCCACGGAGTAGTAATCGCTATTTTACACAGACCCCAGATGTCCAGCTTTGGGAACATGCTTCCCCTTCCCCAGTCAGTTTGATTTTCATGAGTGAGCAAACGATGGCTTGGGTCCATTTTATTAACGCAAGTGAACAAAATAGCATGCAGTGTGAGGAGACCCCAGTGCAGTGACAGCTAGGGGAAGAGTCACATTCATTACTGAGTGAGAGAAAGGGAAAACCCTGGAGCTGAGAGGCCTCCAATCAAGTCACCTTCTTGTTCTTAACAGCTCTGTGGCATTGGCCGGTGACCCAGGCCTCCGAATATCAGGTTTGACGCTTGTAACAATGTGAGAACACATACTTCATGGAGTGGTGATGAGACTTAACCAGAATATAACTAGGTAATAGGAATGAAAACCTCATAAAAAGCAGGTCAGAGTGACTGTGGGCCTTTGAACCAAAATGGCACTCAAGGTGAGAGTGACTATGGCCTTTTTTGAGAGACTGATGTTCAGGAATCTCATAGCTTTGGATCGCCATTAAGTGAGAGAAACCAACATAGACCAAGAACTGGAGACTAAGTAGAAATGCACTTAGGTGGTGCAAGATTCAGGACTGAACCACTTGTAAGAAATGAAAAATATGTGAAAGCAGAAAGGCAGGACAAAGAATGAGGAGTGGGGACTGCAGATGAAAAATGGATGCATAATGCAGATAACACTTCCGTCAAACATTAGAAAGCTCCAGTATCTGGTCCTGACAGGTGAATGCTACATCCTTTGAGATATCCAGGCCAGAAAATGACATCAGAAGTAAAGAGCAGCCTGCATCATTTAAAGGAGATTTTCCCACATTCCTAAGGAAATGTTCTCATTGAGACCAATATCTCAAGTACAATTTAGAGGTTATTTAAAATTTGAGGTTCTTGAAACTATATGCCACTTCCCCTACTGAAAGATGGGAATTTGAACTTTTAAAAGTTGGTTGGACTTGGCTATTTGCTCTTGTCATCTTCATACAATGGATTTTGACATTGTGCTGGCAGTGTATGTGGCACTGTACATAGGCACTATAGAATCTAGAGTACCTAAAGCACTGACTGCACATAACTTCTCACAGTGCAGTTGGATGGATAGATGGATGGATGGGTGGATGGATGGATGAGCAAATTATTTTTAGCACAGATGATCTTCTCCTGTATTTCATGTAAATTCATTCCTCCCTTTTTCAGTGGCTCCAGTTTACCTCCTCAGAAACAAATTCTTGCTTCGTGCTCTGCACTTTCAAAAGACTTGACTCGTGTTTCTCAGTGCATCTTACTATAATTTTTCTACATCTGCCTCTCATGACCTTCTTCCATATTATTCTTAAAATACGAAGACTACAACTTATTCATGTTAACTCCCTAACACTGGGATCAATAAGAAGTTAACCTTCAGGAAATAATAATTAAATAAACTAACACCTCTTGTGAAAGAAGTCTTCACTCAGTTCTGTGAAG
This sequence comes from Dinomys branickii, assembly GCA_004027595.1. Classification (NCBI taxonomy): domain Eukaryota; kingdom Metazoa; phylum Chordata; class Mammalia; order Rodentia; family Dinomyidae; genus Dinomys; species Dinomys branickii. The sequence goes on along the minus strand of PVLD010014393.1, from coordinate 43,195 downwards.
TCAAAGACTGGCTACTGATTTACCTGATTCAGTCTAAACGTTTCAGTGTTTATAGAGAAAACCACATTTGAATATGTTTTGACTGAATTCATCTGAGGAAGTAAGGAAATTATGATCACAACAAGTTGAATTTTTAGCTAGATTTCCTCTTGTATCTTTTTGAAAGTGAGTATCCCTAAAGTGAAAGGCTATTCTCTACCTCCAAGACAGACTTTGCTTTATAATCTTCACAGTGGCTTGGTCCACAGGTGCTGGAAGCAGACTGGAACTCCATCTTTTCTCTATCATTTCTTGGCTGTGGCCATAACCTTTCTCTGCCTCACTATCTTCACCTCTAAAAGATGACAGTAATGGTAGCAGCTACTTCATAGGGTTGTTGTGAGGATTAAACAAATGGTTTTATGATAAGTACTTAGAGTAAGTGCCCGGCACAGAGTAATCAATCACTCAAGTAAATGTAGAACATTTTGTTGGCAACTTACCACTGTTTAAATATAAAAAAAAGGAAAAGTGGGAAAATCATCTAGACAAGATGGTATAGAAAATAGGCAAATAATATGAAAAGACCTTTTACTGAAGAGGCTATACATGAACACATGTTCAATAACGTTAGCTATCAAAGAAATGCAAATTAAGAACTCAGTGAGATACCACTTCACACCTACCAAGATGCCTAAAATAAAAAAGAACAGTGAAGTAGTGAAAATATCAAGTTCTAGCAAAAATACAGAGACTGGATCTCTCACCCATTGCTGTGAGAATGCAAAATGGTACCGCTACACTGGGAAAAGGTATGGCAACTTTTTAAAAATTACCAGCAATTGTACTCTTGGGCATTTATCCCAGAGAAATTAAAATTTATATTCACACAAAAACATGGACACAAATGTTCCTGGCACCTTTATTTATAGAAGAAAACTGAATCAGCCCAAGTACTTTTCAACAGGTGCCTACTTAGATAATCTGTGCCACACCTGGGATATTTCTCAGCAATAAAAAGAATTAACTATATTCCTCAATGAATCTGCAGAGAATTATGTTAAACATTAGAAGACAATACCAACGATTACATAGTACATGATTTTATTGATATAACATTCTTGGAGTGACAAAATTGTAGAAAAGGAGGGCAGATTCGTGCTTGTTAAGAATCAGCATGGAGATTGGAACAGTAGAAGGAGGAGGCGTGGCTGTAAAGGAACAGCAGGAGAGATCTTCATGGTGTTGGAGAAATATTCAATGTCTTCACTATAGTGGTGGATATATGAATCTAAGCAGATGAAAAAACTGTTAGAATACACACACATACAGCTGGGAAGATATGAATAAGCCATGTAGTTGGAACTCAGATCAACATCTGGTTGAGATATTCTCCTATACTTTCACGAAATGTTACAATTTGGAGGAAATGATTACAATATACAAGAGAATTATAACCATTATTTCTTATAACTATGTATTATTTCTCACTACTAGTAGTGTGTGAATCTACAGTTATCTCCTTAAAATTTTCATTTGAAGTAAACTGGAAAAGACAACTCTTGACCTCTTAGTAGGAACTAACATCTGACAACACATGAAAGATCACATATGTTGTTATGTTATAATTTCAATGAAATGGCAACAGATGATATCAGATTTTCTTGTAGGTAAACTCTAATGTACCATCCCCTTTATCCAGAATTAAAATACGTTCACATCTGCCCAATACAAACACACAGACACTTATTTACTGGAACATATTGATCTGAGACAGCTAATTCCCCCTCTGAGGGACTGGGACAATCAAAAAGATCTAGTAAGATTTCTGGGAAAAATCCAGCCTACAATCAGTTCATTTTCTTTCTCTCTCTCTCTCTCTCTCTCTCTCTCTCTCTCTCTCTCTCTCTCTCTCTCTCTCTCTCTCTCTCTCCACACACACACACACACACACACACACACACCTCATTCTCAATGTCAGAGCCCCTTTACTCACCAACACATAAACTTCCCTAGATTGATTTTGAAAGGCAAATCTTCAAGCAGACATCTTATAAATTACTGACTGAAATAAATCATCTGGAAATGTTCATTACTGTGATCAATGATTTTAATAGACATAGAATATTTGTGATTAAAATAAAAATATATTCATTTAAAGCTAGTTACCATTGGACATCCATCAGGAATAAAGCTAGAAGGTAATTCTATCACACAGCAGAAGGCCTCTGGACACACAAATCATGCCACAGTCACAATGGCTCCTTGCACTTACTCTGAGCATGCTGTAGCCACGGTCCTTAGCACAGTACACATGTGGCTGTTATTTAGAGCTCTCGGAGGTATAGATTTACATTACCATCTGCCATCTCCATTGCTGTTTACATCTGCCTTAAAGGGGGAAGGGCATGATCAATTAAAGTGTGTGTAGAAAGCCTTGGGAAAAAAATTAACAAGAGCAACAACCTGTACTTAGGAGGAGTACACATGTCCATACAAAGGGCATAAGAAGTTCATACTCCTTTCTCTGAAAATATTCTCTTTAAACTGTGGAAATTAAATGACAAAGAATTTGTTAAAGTCTGCAGGCCACTGTACCTTAAAACGGTTTATATCCCTTGAAAAAACCCAGAAAAATCCCAACTATATATGCTTTTAAATTAATTGATTGATAAATTGACTTCATAAGCATTGAAAACCTTTGCTTATGAAAAACTCTTTAAGAGGTTGAAAAAACAAGCTACAAATTAAGAGTACATATTTGCAAGCTGTATTTCTTTTTTTCTTTTTTCTTCTAAAGATTAAAATACTAGCAAAAAACAATGAAGACAAAATCAAGATGACACAAAAACAACAAAAATGATACATGACCTCAAAACAAAATGACAGGAATTAAGAATGTTTGGTACATTACATACTGTTATCTTCAATGAAGTTGCTCAGTCCACCAGACATAAGAATATAAGCTTGATCAAACAATCAAAGACAATAGCAAATATTTTAAAAAGCATTGGAAATGATGCAGAGCTTCACCATATGAGATGGTAGGAGTTCAGCAATGTTTCTTATACTGCATATTGTTTTCAGATCAGTCATTCTGATAACCAGAGGCAAGCATGCAAAATGGGCCAAGAAAAAAGAAAATTTGAAGCATTAACTGTTCCTCTCAATGTATTTCTAATAAAGGACTGGTATCTAAAATACATAAAATATCTCAAAATTTCAACCATAAAAATTTTAATACAACTAGCAAGTGAGGAAAGGACACTTTATAAAGAAAATACACAGATGACAAATGTGCATGTTAACAGATGCTTAACACCTTTAACCACCACAAAGTGCAAATTAAAACCATAGTGAGACATCATTATATCCCTATAATAATGACTTTTTAAAAATAATGACTTTTAGAAATCTAAAATGCTGGCAAAAATATGGAGAAACTAGAGCATTCACAGTGCTGGCGAGAGTGAGAACTGGTGCAGCCACTTTGATGTTATCATAAAATTAAACATACAATTGTTAGAAATTGCACTTCTAGGCATTCATCCCAGAGAAATGAAAAATTTTTTTCGTACAAAAGCCTCTGTCTGTGCAAATGTTCATAGCAACTTTATTTGTAATAGCTAAAATCTAAGAACAACCCAGAAGTTCTTCAACAGGTGAACAATTAAATAACCTGGCACTTGCTAAAGAATACTACTCAGCAATAAAAAGGAACAAATTATTGATGCAGGCAACAACCTGGATGTATCTCCCAAGAATAATGTTGAGTGAAAAAAGTCCATTCCAGAAGATTATATACTCTGTGATTCCATTTTTATAACATTTTTGAAATGCAAAATTATACAAGTGGAGAAGATATTAGTGATTGTCAAGGGTGATAATGTGTGGGACCAGGATGGGGAGGAGGGAGATGTGTTTGCCTAGGTTGGCAAGATGAGGGAGACCTGGGGTGGGCAGTTGGACTTCCACAACTGTATCAATATCAGTGTGCTGGTTTTGGTAGTGTAACAGAAGTTTGAGATGTTACCATTGGGAGTTCTTTCTGTATGATTCTTACAATTGCATGTGAACTATAATTATCTCAAAAAGGTTTCAGTTTTTAAAAAGAGAATATAAAAGTGTAGGAAGAAAGTGTATCTTTGCCAGTCTAGTTTGGAAGGAAGGTGCTGCTAACACAGCGGCTGACAAAGCTGTTGAAAAAAAACATACAGGTGGTAGCACAGGGCTGATTCTGGGAACTGCCCCTCAGCACCCTAGGTCCCTCCTGATCAGGAGTGGAGCCTTTTGGCAACTTCCATCTCTTTCTAGAACTCCAGCAAAAGAACTCTAGCAGACTAAATCAAAGAAGTCTAGCTTTGGTGCAGTGGCCTCTGAAGAAATTCCAACTCTAGGAGTCAATGTCAGGATAGGTTGACTATGGCTCCAGCCTTGTTATTTGCGATGCCGGCAAATAGGGTAGAAATATCAGCCAAACCATTACCAGTAATTATAGCCAATAAGGGGCTTCTCAGGACCTGTGCTGTATGCCAACTCCCAAAAGAAAGGAAACAACATACGTTCTGTGAAAACATATGTCTTGGGCATTACTGAGTGGTGTCTAGGCTGCCCTCAGCAGTCTCGAATCCTTTCAATCTGTGCTCGTGTAGATGCAGCTAAGATATTTAGCTGATAAGTGGGCAGTTAGGAAGGGGCACTGTCTAACATAGAGTTGCCTGATTACAAAGAAAAGAGCACATATACCTGGAGCTAAGAACTCAAGCCATACAGATAGTTAAGCTTAGAAATGTAAAAAGAAAAAGAGTTAGGATAAAAACACCCTGACTCTCCAGAAAAGAAACTTCTCTGGTAGAAGCTAAATTAGTTAATAACCTCCCCCTTACCTCCAGGCTGGGTTTTGAGGAACTTAGAAATGCAGAGTAACAAGTTCCCTTTGAATTCCACCAGCCAAGTAACTGACTTCCTTTGGACTCTGTATTACCTGCCTAAACCCTAATTGGTTATTCTAAACCCTAAGAACCACCTGCACATGGAATGTTTGTAATAATAAATATTAGTGATTACTACTGTTAGCATCCCTATCTTCATCACGGCATTACTCTGAAAGATAGCAGTGTTGGATTAAACCCAAACTGACTTGAGAGTCAAGAATTCGAGGGAGGCACTTTTAGGGCAAGTTATGTAACCACTCCGTGCCTCAGTTTCCATACTTGCAATGTCAGGACACAAAAACAATTGTGTTGGGTTTTTAAGGAGATTAAAGGTGTAGTAGACATGCTGAATTTCTCAGGCACACGCCTTAGGAACTCAGAGAAGTACTGTATGTGTTGTTGTGATCTTGTAAAATGCAATTATTGCTGTGCAGAGCAGTGATGGTGAGGTTAGTTCTCTCTCTCCATCCCCCTGGCCCTGGTGTCTGAGAAACAGAGCATCCCCATGGCAACAGCAGCAGCTGGTCCCTAGATAAGAGGAGCTGGAGTGGGGCTGGGCAGCAGCAGCCACTGCACAGAGAAACAGCCCAGCCTCTACACGCAAGCCCTTCCTCCAGTCTCTCGCCCATCGCAGTGTCTGCGCCGACTGGTAAGTGCTTCTGATTTTTTTTCTCCACAAACTTTTGTGATGAGAAAAGCAAGTTTCTAATGACTTACAACTTTTTCATGGTTGTTGGGACAAAGAAGACTATAGCTGGTGGCACTAGGCTTGGGCTTTATGGGGCAAGACTGAGCTGAGTTGAGGCAGGAAACGGGAAAGAAGTTGCCACTGCCACATCACGTTTCCAAGGGAGGTGGGGTCCTGAGTTCTGTGGGAGTCTGCGCCCTTATGAACTAAATTGCCAAGTTTCAGGGTGATACCACTCGTGTTCACACAGCTTGAACAGTCGTATTCTACATGTCTGGGGAGAGGATGTTTTAAAAAATCATCCCCATGCGCCACTTCACATTCAGTCAGTCCTTGAGGAATTTTATAAATTAGGTCTTCTAAATGCACAAATGTGATCTCAAGATGTACTTTTTGGCTAGAATTTAATCTTCAGATTAAAAAGAAGTATGACAAAGGATGTGAACTGTACAAAGCCAGACAGTGCATTAACTAGACACTATATTGGGCTGTGGGAGTAATTCTTTTAATTTTTTTTCATGTCAACTTAAGCCAGCACTAATTATCTAGGAGATATTATTTAGATTACCATGCAGCTACTCTTAATGTCCATTTACCCCTGCCAGTGGCTATTGTTGTGTTCTCAAGATCTGGAAGTAGGTGTTCTGCAGTTGGCTTATACCCTAGAATATTCTAATCTCATTATCAGTTTCAAAGAAGGCCAGAGATAGAGTGAGATTAGCCTGACAATCAATGTAGATCCATTAAGATCTAGGTATTATAATCACAAGGGCAGGGAGACTGAGAGATCAAAGGCCACTCATGCCTATTAAGGGTTAGCATACGCAAGTCCTAGGCCGGGCGCTCTGTACACATTCTGTTGTTACCACTCTCGACAGTCCTGGAGAACAGTCCTAGCATCCGGATTTTACAGATGTGGAAACCTAGTTTCCATGAGAGCACAACTGCTTTCCCAAGTTCAGTCAGTCAGAGGGGAACAAGGTATCAATCACAGTCTTCTGCATCAGACAGCCTCAGAGCATCTAAGGCTTATAGTCAGGGAGGAAGGTTCTACCCCTGAACTAAACCACACATCCTCACCTCCAAAGGAGAAACCTCCTCAGGGTTTTGAGGATCTGGACAGACTTCTGACTTCAAACTGGGCTGTAGAGACAGCACTACTATCCCCTTGAACCACAAAAGAACCCAAACGAATGGAGACTAGCTCCAGCAAAGCATTTCCTCTATTTTCTGCAGGCTGAGCCGGTATGTGCACCTTTCCACAATTCAGCGAGGCCATGCGTTAGTACCCAGTTTTTTGGCCTTTTCAGTTCCTGTTCTCAAAAGATTAGGTAACTTTGCCACCAACGTTTGCTGCATATTTTGACATGGTTTATAGACCTCCTCTCTCAGTGGTATTTGCATTTATAAACGTCTCTGTGAAAAGAGATTGTCCCCTGTGAAAAGGATTAGTAAGAAATTTGTAAGAGTTTAGCATGTGGGGTCCTGCAAATCTACCTCAAATCCTGAAATCGCATCTCTTGATCTCTTGAGTATCCTCTCCCAGGCCCCCACATTATCTCAAAAAACAATCACCAGAAATATAGTTCAGATCCCCAAGCCTCGATTCTCTAATGAGAAAAATCTTTAAAATTCTGAAAATTGAAAAGGTTTTTTTGTGGTGACGTTCAGTCTTAACTTGTTTCTTTATAAAACTGGAGCTAGAAAAACCTAAATCTTTATGCAGTCTGTCCTCCTCCCTTAGGGTGACAGTTTGGCTGCAGAAATGATGCCTGTGAATGCTGCTCATCCCTGAGATCCTCCAAGGATATTATATTATAAAATTCCTGACTATCATGGTGTATTTGGCTCATACGGTGAGGGTGGGTGAACAATACTGACCATCATAGTGTAGTCCCAGTCATCACTGTGTTAAAATTCAGTGGCCGTGCAGAACCAGTGAGTGGTAAAAGAATGTTGAGGGGGTGTCAAGTCTTTGTACCAGAGGCAGTTAGTGAAATACTCTCAAATGTAAAGTCTCCATCCCTAAGCACCTTTGAATACTCTTAGCATGTTGGGTCCTACAACCCTCCCTCAAATCTGAAGACCCAGAGGATCAACCGTGTGGGTGCGAAGGGAAGAGCTAGTGCTCTAGTTACAAAGTTCCCAAGTTAAAAGAGCTGCTGAAGGAGATGTTGAAAATTTCCCTGGTTGAAGGTCAAGGACAGTAACCTTTTAAGGTGCTCACTTGGGGGTGGAGACCGAATTAAAGATAAGAATGCTTCCACAGTCAGGAGTAGAAAGTGGAATTAACCTATTTCTTAATTCAAGAATCAGACAGACTCATGTCTTACAATGGTTTACTCCTACAAAGCACCTGTCTCTCTGAATGTGAAAATGCAGGATAACGCAGGAGGCGAGTTCCTCTTGCATTCACTGGCCAGGTAAAGGGATAGTGATCAAGAAGATGATACTACATTCCAAATAGTTCTTCCCTCCAGTGACTTGCTCTTTTCTTGGTTTGAAAGTTTTCTGATCAGCAGAGCACAGTGATATCATCCAAGATGAAAGTATCTTGTAATTTTATGGGCAAACCATTGTCTCTGCCAAACATGAGGTATTTCTTTAAGATAAAAAATAGTCAAAAGTTCATAATAATAGCTGTCATTTGAAAAATGCCTACAATGTATTAAGCATGTCCCTTCTCTTCATAGTAACTCTACCATGTAGGTATTATTATTGTTGCTATTTGACAGAGAAGAAAATTGAGAGTAAGAATGGGGGAGAAGGGGCTTTATGTCCCTGACTGCCATTCTCTAGGGTTGCCCCAAACAAGCTAGTCTCTTCAAATTTTGTCATAGCAACAATAGCTTCCAGGGAGAGAGGCCAAACATGATTATATTGCAGTTGGATTCCATTTACCCTCACTACATCATTAAGATTTAGCAACTTTATTAAAGTCATGTGACTTTTTAGTTGAAGGGCTGAGATGTAATCCAGGTCTAGTTGGTTCAAAATTCCAGACTCAAATTAAAGAACCAGTTGTTGTTAAACCTATAGGAGCAGCTGAATAGCTTACCTTATGTTGGAAGGAAGGAAATGGATACTATCAACAGATACGACTGATAGTAGACAGAAAAGGTCAAGTTCAAATACTGACTCTACAAGTGTGTAACTAATGGTAGACCAGTTTAAACTCTTTGAACCTGAGCTCCTTCTTCTGGAGGTGCATATTTTGAGCAGATTCTCCATGAGGTGGTTTTTCAGCATCACTTCTATGATTGGAGGCATGACTTCCCATAGAGGAGGAAGATTGGCTAAATAGGTGGAAAGGACATTCGAGGCTGTCGTTTTGCCTGGAGACTTCACCACTGAGCCCACTCTCCCAATGCTTTCTGATATTTCTCCTCTTCACACACGCATGGGTGGGTGGGGGGCTACCTAAGGTAACAGCACACGTCCATAGAGTCCCAGGGAGTTGGCAATGTCTGTGCAAACACAAAGAACAGTGGTCTAAATTGATTTATGCTAAAGTCACTCAGTACAATCAGTCTGCTCAGAGTGACACTAAAAGCCAGGCTCAAGTGATTAGTTAATGGCTCCACCTGCTATGCAATGATCTCAGCTCGTAGTAGGGGAGCCCTCTAGCATTTTCTGAGAATACCAACGTATTCCTCAGAACACAGCTGAGTTGCACTCATTCTAGGGGCTGGATGTGTTAGCACAACTGGTCTCTGTTTCTCTGTATGCTGCAGCTCTAAGAAACTTAAGAGACTGGGATCAGATGGGTCTTTTTACCTTTATTCAATTCTCCATCACCATTCTTGCTATTATAAGACAGGAGTAATAAATTACTAGAAAGGAACTCAAGAATCAGAATTCTTGAAGATTCTCTATGAATTTCAGCTAATGTATTTCTCATTCAGACCTGACACATGTCCATTATAGATTTCCTCTCCTAGACAATGGCTATATGTAATACTATGGAAAGTTCCAATAGATTTGTGGTCTAGCAAAGAAGTGGGTAAATGAGGCTCACAGGCTTACTGTCATGTCAGATATCCCTAGGGAGGAAATAGCAAGGATCCATTCTAGATCTCGATTTTCTAGTACTACATCTTTACCACCCTCTTAGCACGGGTGGAAAGGCTGTCTCATTACTTTAAAGTTACAGAATAAAAGAGTGGAAATGAATACCCCAGATAAATTTGGCTCAAAGAGACTGTTTTGAAGAGACTTGAATGTCTAGTAGAAGTAGAGCTAGATTTAAATGAGATGCAGCTCACTTGACACATACAGGACTACACAAATTAAATAAACTTTGTGAGCCTCTGTTTCCCTACCTGTGAAGAAGACATAATCCTGCTTCGCACATGTTAAGGAAACACAAGTGAGGTTTAGTCAAGATTTTCTGTAACGGTTAGCCAACTCATTTTCACTTCAGACTGGGTAAGTACTTATTCTGAAGCCCTTAAAATGCACTGATATTGAACCTTAGATGAATGGCAGTTACTGATGTGTATGTGTTATTCATTTGAGTTTGGTTTCGATTTTAATTTCAGTAGTTCACTAGAAGAAGCAGACCTGAAAAACAGGATTGAATTGGGAACGTTATAGCACATGTTCACTCAACAAATATATTTGTTGAATAAGTAAATGAATGAATTACCAGAAGTTACACTTAGGGACTGTTTCTTATACTTTGGTAGTGCTGGAGAAGAACTACACACACCTGCTCTCTTTTGATGATGTCTACTGAGCAAATGCAGCCCCTGGAGCTGTCGGAAGACAGACTGGACAAGCTAGACCCTCGCTGCAGCCACTTGGGTAAATGCTTCATCATGAATGTCAGTCATGAAAATCAGGAAGGGTGTGTCTGTGCCATATGGTTTGCAGGCAAGTCAGAGAGGCCCTCTGAAAGCTGATAGTCTGTGCCTTCTGGTGACAGCCAACACCAGATGGACAGGCAAATAGCCGTGGGTCTGTAGGGTCTGCCCTGTAAATATTAACTGAAGCACTGGAGAGAAGTTCATTAAAGTTAGAGATGGAGAGGATGTGAAGAGAGGCATTGTGCTCTTTCTGGGGTCTGACAGAGTCCCAGGCAGAGCATTTTTGAGGCAATAAATGGTGTATGACAGTGGAGCTTATTTCCAGTATTTCCCGGCACACTTACACCCCATGTGCAGTGCCAATAAAATATTTCAAATATCTCTCTTTGCCTATCAAGAGAGAATTTTAAATAGCCCTTTTCTGCTTTATTGTCAATCTGTTTCCTTTCCAGAACTGACTTTGTATAACCTTTGTAATGAAAATACCAGAAACATCTCTGCCTCTACCCATTTCTAAAAATGAGACACTCAGACTTTTGATGGATGGGCCTTTTGCATATTCATAGCCTTTGTTTATGCCTTGCCTGGTTATGACTTTCCCCTCCTCCCCCCTCTTCTTAGTTGCCATCAAGATATTTTATGTTCAGGATTTCTCCAAGAATGGAGGGAAATAAGATTGAAGTAAAAGCCAGAACTAAAGCAGGTATCTTCCTCTCTGTACTGTGCACAGGTCAAACTTTGGGTCAAACGCGGGCTCACCCCTAAGAGGTCCACGCACAGGCTGTGCATCCAGACACGCACAGCTGGGCAGCGCCTATTCTAAGCAGCACTCACCAGCGCACCACATATCTATGGGATGTGTCATTTGGGCAGAAGTTGATGGGGCGGCAGAGTAGCAAGTTTTAACAATCGCTTTGTGGTTGAGGCATAGCTCCAAGGCCCTGAGTGCAGTCCCGATCCTGTAACCTGCTTCCAGGGTATCCTCCTGCCTTCTCCCCGGCCTGTAAACCTCAGTTTCCTTTTCTGCAAGTTGGCCATGATAGAGCACTGTCATTGTGGGTTTGGTGTGGGAACTAAACGGAATAATGAGCGATATTAAACTTAACAACCAGGAAAGCGTAGACACTGATGATTCAGAAAAGGTATCGGCTTACCTCACATGCTGAAATGATGTGGAATCAGCTCATGCATAAAGTGGTATTCCATAATGCCTCCCCTTTATTATGTGTGGGTGTGGGTGGATGTCAACTTTGTATAGTCCAAATCTAGACACATAGTACAATTTCAATAAATGTCTGTTAATTTGCAATGACTGGATGAAGTTACCAAAACCTTTTAGGCACAGCACATGTTTACTTTTAAGTTGCTCTTTGCCTTGGTGATCTATTCAAGTCCTCCCAACCAGAATGTTATGGAATTTGTATAAGGCTATATAAGCCTTCTGTTGAAAAGACCAAAATAAATAAACACTTTGCTTTTTCAAAAACATTTTACCTTTGCCACCAAGATCAAGTGTCATCAGAAATCAACCAGTTTGTAGCTAGAGCCTCACTCATGTTATATTCTTGTTTTTGTCTTCATGTTTGTCAAAATCAGATGATCTTCCAGATCAGTTCATTAAGGGCTGTGATCTCAAAAAGAAGCCAAGGAAGGGGAAGAATATGCAGCCCACCCTTAATGTGGAGTCAGATCAGAAGAAACCAAGGAGGAAAGACACACCTGCCCTGCACATCCCCCCTTTTATCCCAGGTAACAGATAAGGAAGTGGGTTTGCACAGCTGTAAAGGGGAATCGCTTTCTGCTAAGACATTGGTCTTAGCAAATTTCTCTTGACACATTTGGGAATTCAAGTTCTTAAGTGTTAATGGTTTAACACCATACCACCTTTTCAACACAATGCCTTCTTTTAGTCTCACTGATAGTGGAAGTTGGAGGCAGGGAGGCACACAGTGCCCCAAATAGTCATTCTGGGATCCAGGCCAATGAGCTCTAAGATCATCAAAGCATACGTAGTGAACAAAGCAACCTGGAGCTTCCAAAGTCACAGTGAGAGTCACCATCCAGCAAGGGTGAGATATAGACAGAGTGAAGACTGGTGAAGAGATTCATGTGGGGCAGGCCCCACCAGGCCACAAGGGAGGCTAGGACTGGAGAAAAGCAAAGCACCTTGATGAGCCGCTAGCCAGTCTCCATGGCACCTTGGATGTGACATGCGAGTCTTCCTTCTTCTCCAAAATTACTTTCTGCCCTGTCCCCTTTCACGTCGGGCCATTTACTTAATGTCCTTTCTGTTCCCATAGTTTTGGGGATAACACGGGAGATCACTTAGGGAAGGAACCTTCAAAGGTATGGGAAAGAGCAGCTGCACGTACACTCTGAAATAGGCTCTAAGAAACAACACTACAGTAGAGGTTCTTAGACAAAGACCGTGGGAGCTGAGTCTGGGCAGTGAGTTATGAAAATTCTCATGGAAGTGGCTATTTTAGGGAGTTGCAGAGAAAAATTCACCTGTGTAGTAGAAGTGAGAAGGCAGGTAGGTAAAGCTTTGGGTGAAGACAGAGCAATAATTAGGTTATCAAGGAGGACATGAGCTGCACATAGCTTGCACTTAGCTTGCAGATGATCCCCTCTGGCTCCAGAGGGTGGGATTTGGAGAGAGACACATCTAGGCTTAGTTCCTGTCTGACCCCGATGAGCTGTAGTAAGCTGGGTCCATTTTTTGCCTCACTTTCCTCAGATAGGTGATAGTGGTGGTAATGTTAAATTCCTTGGGATTCTGTGAGGTTAAACTGAAATCAGGTTCCAAACTTTTCTGTATGGATGTCTCTGGTACAGCCTTGATAAGTACTATCCTTTGAGAAATAAGCTGAAAATCCTCCACTAACTACCTTTATTGGGTGTGCATGCAAATATATGTGTATGTGCAGCCTTCCTACCTTAGGATGTATTTGTGCCTTTCAGCCTGTTTCCCTCTCTGTTCCCCTAACCATGTAGGTGTGATTTCAGAACATTTGATTAAAAGATACGATATCCAAGAGAGACACCCAAAGGGCAAAATGAACCCAGCTGTTCATAACACTGACCTGGAACAGAAAAAGCCAAGGAGAAAAGATACACCTGCCCTGCACATACCTCCCTTTGCAGCAGGTAAAAGAGCTGGTACAGGGCATTTTCAAGAGGTGGTGGGACCACTCAGGAGCCTCACCATCTGGAGGTGCCAGGGGCGAGGCCTGTGTCCCGGCCCAGCAAGCTGTGTCACACGCCAAGTCCTCTGGGGAGATACAGCATTTACTGCTGCCTTTCAGGGTTCTCTTCATTGCCGGCTCCTCAGGGGCTGACCTAGGCCAAAAGGAGGCTCCCAGACTACTCAAGCTTCAGCGGAACTGGTCAAATTCACTGAGCCAGTGAAATGGAAATGTTAGTGGGTCCTTGAGAAGAGGTGAGATGCCCTCCCCACCAGCCTTCTCCTCACCAGTCTTCTCCTCTGTGGTCCGTGCCTCTTATGCCTGGTAGCTCATCCTCCCAAGTTGCATGGACTAATCTCCATACAGGTTAGGGAGGGAGGGAGAGAGGGAGAGAAAAAGAGGGAAGAGGGAGAAAAAAGGGATGGAGTGAAAGAGAGAGCATGCAGGAATATTAATAGCTATCTTAACGTGTGTGTTAAGTGAAACAAAAAAACTGCTGAACTATATTTATAACCTCAGGCTATGAGGGAGAGACCTAGTCTATCCCTTAGAAGTTTATGTGCAGTTTGAGAAATACAACATGTAAGTTCTCAGTGGCACGGTGCCTATCTGACAAGCATGAGGTCGTGAGTTCAATTCCTGGTACCAAAAAAAAAAAAAAAGGACATGAAATTCATGATTGGTATGTGAGACTGTGTGTGTGTGTGTTTGTGTGTGTAAGAGAAAGACAGAAATACAGACAGGCAGACAGAGACAGAGACAGAGAGGGAAAAGATTGTGGATGCTTTTGTAAGGAGAGTGATGGGAAGCGGGGACATACACCGATACCTAATGAGACTGTACCAAATGTTGGGTATGGCATGTATCCTGGACTTTTAAAAGTCATCTGAACAGTGCAACGGTAGCTATCATCTCTCCTCACAGATAAAGAAATTGAGAGAGAATACAATTTATCTACTCATGTTACAGTCATGCGGATGAAACTTAGGGATGGCCGATTGGCTGATTGGGTCAATGATGGGGTGGGACAAATGAGTGAACATTCAAGATCAAATAATATTACAAGGAGAGCTGGAGCTCAGACCAAGCTTGTCCTCCTTTGGGCCAGTTTTTCACTATGCTATGCTGTGATTCAGACTTTTCCAATTGCAAGAAGGCAAAAGTTACTGTTTTGCACACTGGGGGCTGAGGCACCAGAGCTGCAAGTTTGAGCACAGTCAGGGCCACCTGGTAGCTTAATATGACACTGTCTCCAAACAAAAAATAATTAAAAGATGAATGGGAAGGCTCTGCAAATGCTCAAATTAACTCATCAGTATTGTCAAGAAGAGAATTTGTAAGTTATACTTTTGGTAGGAAATGCATTTTGTTGTTATTAAAAACATTTTCTATTATTTCATTTAGTGAACAAAATTCAAAAGATAGCTCAGAATAAGACATCATGACAAAAGCCATCGGTAACTCAGTAACGAGATGCACAGCCATTTCTGAAGTCTAGGCCCAAATTCCACAGCGTTTGTATTCTCTGGTCTTCCTCTCCTTTTGCTATCCCTCCTTCTCTTTCCATCTGTTTTACCTCTCTCTCTCTCTCTCTCTCTCTCTCTCTCTCTCTCTCTCTCTCTGTCACACACACACACACACACACACACACACACACACACACACACACACCCCTCTAGAGATCAACCTTTCTGAGCTCTGAACATATGCAGCCTCCTGATGCAATATAAATGTATGGATAATACAAGAAATTTAGGACATGTAGGAGTCTAATCCTCAAACTATCTTCATTTTTTAAACAAATATTTATCGAGCACATGTTATTTCTAAGTCATGGTTTTGGGGTAAAGTCAGTGGTCACCCAGACAACAGATAATAGAATTACTCTGCTTGGAGTAAATTCTATGAAGAAAAGTAAAACTAGGTAGGGAAAGAGAGGGAGTCGGAGATTGCTTCTTTCACATGGGAGGACAGGAGAAACTTCTCCGAGGAGGGAACATTTAAGCATAGACCTGAAGGCAGGATGAGGAGGGAAGTAGGGGGATAACTGAGTGAAGAGGATATGAGGCTAAAGGACAACATCAAGTGTCCAAGAGGGAAAACATCTCTAGCCTTTACCCGTACTATTACTGAGTATCTATGATAGTCCAGGCACTGTTCAAATGCTCAGCCTACCCTGGAAAAGAAAACAAAACAGGAAAAGTCCTTGTCTTCCTTAACTTCCCAGTCCTCTGGGTAGGCAAATATAATACCTTAGTACTTGGAACTGAAGCAGAACAAAAGATTTCCCAGAATTCATAAGTAGGCAACCTGGACACCATGAGCTAACTCATTCAGAGAAAGGGAAGGCTCTGAGGACTCCTCTTAGTACCTCCCTGGGCAAAATCTGTCGGCTCTCACGGCACCCTCAATTGGTCTTTTCCCTCCTTAACATGGAGTCAGTAGAGATGACCAATGACAGCCATCTTTCCCATGTAGGACTTGAAGGACAAAGCTGCTTGAACTTCTCACACAAACATAAAGACCCAGCTACCACATTCTCCCACAGAAGAGGCCATTCCCATATGCTTTTTGGCAGTCACCTTTCTTTTTCAGACTTGTTTTACTACTGGAAAAAGGGTTCAAAGACCTTTGCATAACTGATTTAAGATTAATAGCCAATAACCACAATATATTAATTCCAACTATTTCACAAGAGACAAAGGACTTATTGCATGGTGATATTTGCAATGGTAGAGGAATAAATAAAATCTCCAACAAATTTTATAGGAAAGGAATCACTTTGACTTCATAGGATCCAGATTAACAAACTTTGATTTAGAACTTTTTTCTGCCCATCAAAGTCTACTTGTTCTAAAGGCTATGTTGCAACATGGGAAATTCTCCCTTACAATTGCACATACCTGTACTTTAAAATTTTCATTCTTTCTTCTTTGCCTATCAAGTATTCTATACCCAAATCAAATGAGAAGAAAATAGAATACAGACTGTACAATGCATTTTCAGATTTGCAGGCAAGGAACAGAGCCAGGCAAGGTAGCAGGGTACATGAAGAGACAATTCTCTAAAGAGATGGACTGAGGATAGAGGGTCTGAACCTACCTCAGCCACACTTCTCACAGGTCAGCAGCATCCCTGCACACACGGGTCCTCCAGCTGATCACACACATTCCCCAAACTACACCTCCACTCAGCTCTCACTTACCTTTAAGGACTATGCCAGCTCAAAGCCTCTGTTAACAAATCTCTTCGCAAGTGATTTTTTTCTCCTCTGCAGTTCTGGGCACGCAAGTGACTAAGACCTGATTTAATGTGGTTGTTATTGTTCTTATTACTGTTATTGTAGCTGTTATTTAAATTGACTTATATTAGCAACTAGCTTGATGCTTTCATGCAGACACTGGACTGTGATTGCCATATGCTTCTAATATTGACCTTAATACCTAACACAATCCTTTCTACTAGTATCACTCCATAAGTATCTCTTGACAATATTCTATTTGATAGTCACAATTCTGCAGTACTTAATTATTCTTATATCCATTCTTGTATTTATTTTGTAGGGAGACAAAAATATGTACAAGCAGGGATTCTTTCTAGTACATAAGATTGAACATGAGTTTTGGAGCCAGAAAGGTCTAGGTTTCATTTTTGGTTCTGTTTCCTACAACTTTTGTGGCCCTGGGAATCTAACATAAACAATAAGAGTCTCTTTTTTCTCACTTATCCCAGAAAGGGGACCATAAAATCTGTCTCAAAGAGTTGTTAACATTTAGCACTAAACAAATGTTACAGGTATATTTAAAGTCCTCACTAAATGTAAGTTCCCTCCCATTGTCTTTTCAATCTTACATTCTTTAAGTCAAATAATGTCTGAAGCTAAGAATTCTCTTAGCCACAAAGCATTTTACCTCTTCATATAAATTTGCTGATCCAATGCATTCTAAGTATTGAGCTCTGATCACTTGGCAATAGGTGCTGCATACATACCATTACCTACTCCTAAAAGAGCAGCTTCCTTTGTGAGTCAAATATTGCAGCACGTACAAGACTTGGAGGGGTTCTCTATACACATAGACCCAATAGGCATCATGGAATTCCTTGAGTCAGCAAATCTCTGTATTATGTGTGCCATTACAGATATTGTTGTATGATTCTAGCTTTTATTAGCATATTAGCTGAAGTGCTTTACTTTTGAAGAGCCTTTTAGTATCTAAAGATTTGGCAGTAATATAAATGCTAGTTAAGCTGATAAGGATAGAGCCTTCGGCAGATGTTCAGATAAACTCATATTGGTTCTAATAAGGGTGCTGAGAGAAACTCACAGAAAAATGTACCCTGGAGACATCTCCTCTCATTAGCCCTTGGCAAGTGAGAACTGGACAAGGATTCACGCTCTTCTCTAAATCTCCCGCTAACCACCTTCATTCCCTTAAGTTAATGAGCTAATTTGACAAGTTCCTACTGCCAGAATAGCCCCTCCGTGGGGAGTCACCTCAGGCTTCCTTGCCAGCCCTAGGCTTACTCCCAACTTAGTCCATGGTTGCCAGGACCCCCATCCTAGTGGCTGCATGACAGGGAGTGCTGTTTGTGATTGGTCAGATATGGGGAGTGCAGGCCTGCCTAAGAGAGAAAGAAGTTCTTAGCTTGAGGTCTAAGGCAAAGGGAGGCAAGCCAAGCAAAGAATAATGTAGCTGAGAGCATGAAAGAAAAGCTCACGGGAAAACTTCACATTCAGGCAGTCCAGAGAGTGAAAATTAGATACTGCCCTTGTACAAAGCAAAGGGACTAGCTTGTCCTTTGACAATGACACCTCTCCTGTCCTGCTGGACTCGAGCATTCTCTCTGGTGTGGTTTATTAGGATAGGTAACATCTTTGCCCTGACCTCCCCAGCTCGAAGGCATGTAGTTATGGTCACTTTTAGATGGGATCCAGCTTAAAACAGCTTATTTCAAGCATGACTGCCCCTCAGAGACCCCAGTAGGCAGCCTTGGTTTTAAAATACACTGTCTTACAGCATCTAAGTTCCCTAGATTTACCTGCATAGAAAGAAGGAACTGACAGTTGTTAAATCCCTATTATATTCCAGGTTTTGAGCCAGATGGCAAAATGTCCTTTAAGAACCACAGGGGAAGGCAGATGTATTGCTCCATGGTTTCTACAACATGAAAAGTGCTTTAGCAAAGGTTTGTGTGGCATATTACTGGGGCATGAAAGAATGTGGACCTAAGTCTACCTTGGAGCATCATGGCGTGTATGAGAAACAAATTACTTTTAGCCAACCTGAGTTTGGTTTGACATAGACACATCCAGAAAAGATGGAAGAGTTGAGGTGCTCAATATAGCTTACTCAAACTTCTCCTACCATGCTAGCTTTTATTCTAAATAAGATGCAAACCTCCCTGAAGCTGGTACAGTCTAAGAGAAAATATCTCTTACTGTGGTTCCTAAGCAACTGATCTAAAAGCCCTAGTTTCAGCCAGATTTTTGAAATTGTTTTTCTCCTCCAATAATATTAGCAAATTGGTAAAGAGCCAATCAGAACAAACCAGGAAGAGAATCCAGTGAATATTCAGGAAAGCAACACAGTTTCCATCCATTTTGTGGCATTGAATGGCGCCCAGTCTGCAGAAAGTCTCCCCGTGGCGTGCAGCTTCTACCTTCCAGCTTAGCTCTGTATGAGCTCCTCAGGTCTGAAGGTGCCTAGTTAGGAGAGGAGTGGGGAAGCAGTGCAAGGAAGTGGTAGAGAAACAAAACTGGGGGCTGGGGTGGGTGGCAGGAACCCTGGAGGACTGGCCATAAAGCTGGAGGACAGCTTCCTTTATCCATCAATTAAATGCTTTCCCCTTTCAACTTCACAGGATGAGCAGAACCACCCAGACCTCTTTGACTGGTCTTTAATGAACTAATCCATCCAGGAAATCATATTTTAAAATGAAATGAAGAGACAGGGATGTAGCTCAGTGGCACAGTGCCTGCCTGGCAGCACAAGGTCCTGAGTTTGATTCCTGGTACAAAAAAGAAATTAAGATTTCTGTCTTATAGACCAGTACACTTTTTAAAATTAAATATTATGGAGCCCAACATTGGAAATGGAATAGCAACCTTTGATTTTGCCTCATAACAATGTGCAAGAGCAACCAGATAATTTCTCTAATACATAAAAGAAAGAGTATTTTAATCTCCAAAAGCAGGAAAGTTATCATCTCAGAACAAAGAACCATTTTAAACTGTAGGAGAAACTTATTTTCTCATTTTGCTCTAAACTGTGCAGACGTGATCACCTGTGACAACTGACATTTGGAAACAGCATATCCAGAGTCTCAGCTCAGTGACTCCCCACATGTTAGTAAACCGATTTTAAGTTTGATTTCATGAGGTTTACTGATTTCCTTCAAAAGATAAATACACTAGCAAGTTGTAAGAGAAATGGAAAACTAACATTTAGTTGCTCATAGGTATGGCTCCTAGCTAAGCATGTTACATACACTTTATTTAATTGATCCAGTAACTCTTTATAATGAGTACCAATGTCCTCAATTTATCTATGAGTAAATTTAGAAAGGAAAATGTTAACTGGCTTCATACAAATTAAGAGAGTGGCTTAACTACAAGCCCAAAGCACTGGACCCCCAAATCCACATGCTTTCCCTCCTCCTGTACTGCAAAATTAGGAGCAGAGTTCAGGGAATGAAGGCAAAGGCTACCTGTGACCCCCAGCTCTGCATCCGCTCAAGCCCAGAGTGGTGCCCTCATTGAGCACCTCTGGGAAGGACAAATCGGGTCACCCAGACCCCTTTCTCTCTGTACCGGTGCAAAAGCGTTTCTGGGGTGACCACACTCCAGTGTACTCTATTTATGCTAATATTTTAATAGATGCACTTAATTGCAGGTCTGTGCTTTGTTTTGCAGGTGTAACACTGCTGAGGGACGAGACACCCAAAGTGATCATGGAAGATGACGAAAAGGATGGTGACAAGACAGCTATATAAAGACATCTCCCCTGAGGTCACTGTGTAAATAGGTTAGATTGGTTCCCTATGGCGACCTAGAGAAAAAAATAGACTTGTTTCTGCTCTGATTTCATCCTAGTTTGACGCAGATCTAGACACCTCTCCCTCAGGGGACACACTGTATCAGATTGCCAGTCACCTCTTTGTCTTTTTCTCCTTGAGTTTGGTTTCTAGTCCCACTTTTTGAATTCTTCAGCGCAACAGGGAAGAAACAGATCATTCCAAACTAGGAGCTAACAGGAAAGCTCTGGTATTCACTACTCATTGTCTGCCTCTTCCGAATCAATTCATGGAGCAAAGAACATGGAACCCATGGGAAACCTTTGCTCCTGCTTTATCTGCGGGACAGAATCTAGCTTAACATCATCCAAACACCAGTCCCAGTGGGAGTTCTCCCTTGCCAGTTGAAAAGGCGAGGTCATTCGTATTATGACTCATTGATTGTTCTGGAGAATATGATCTTTTTTTTCTGCCTGTTTTATTTTAGGAGTCTATTCTGCTGATATTCCTGAAATCTTTGTGGCTGATACTATAAGGCTGAGTTTATAAGCTGAGGGAGTCAACCCAGTCTATCATACCTGACTGAAAATACCAAAAGCAGAGAATGCAGGTATCTGGGAGGGTCACAATATCTCTTCATATTTACTTTTTATTTCTACGGACAACAGCTCTCAAACACATTGCCCTGACATTTATGAATTGTGTCCCAAGTAAGTCATTACTAATGACAAGTAAAATACCAATGTTTGTGGTTAATTTACTTTAAAAAACTAAGGCCAACTGAAGGCCTTTCTGATACTTTTGGCATCTGACATATTTACACCCCAATAATCCTTCTTAAAAAGGAGGGGAAAGTAAAATGTTACCTAATGAACTGTATTTAGTCCCTGTCCCAGGCTGGGAGCCTGGGGTCAGGGCAGGGATTTGTGCATAGACTTCATCCATGAAGCAGTAGGTACGAGGAAAGGTGAGAACTTTTATTAAAAGGAAGAAAAGTAGATGCCCAAATCATCATACTGAAGAGTGAGGATATTTATCTCTGTATACCCTGGTTGCAACCACTGGTTAATCCCTTTGACCTTCGATGCCCCTCACAAACATGGAAAAGATGAAGGATCCTGCCGGAAATAAAAGTACTTCCACCACTGTCTATGGCCCGGTGCATCTCTCCTAAAAATACTCTATTTACTTACTGTTACAAAGAACAGAGGTTGCAAATGAGACTCAGGAGGTTTGGTTTCATTTTGCTGCTTTTTTTTTTTTTTTTTGCCTACAGTGATTTAAAAATGTTTTAGTTAGCTGCTAACATTTAACATCCAACTAGGAGAATTTACATGTAAGTCTAGATTTCCAGATTCTCTTAGACAACTACCTCAAGAGCAGGCAATTTGGGGTCTGTTTTGAAACATGACAGCACCTAGTTGGAGCCAAGAACCGGATGCCATCCCTCCAGTTCTTCCTGTGTCCCTTCCGGGGCGCTTCACTGCTTACTGTGCCCCCCAGCCCTTGCCTTGGAGCTCAGAGCCCCTTTAGTGAAAACCCACTTCTTGTTCCTACTGGTCTCTCACCTCTTTGATCCCAGGGCTCAGCTCCCATTCTGACAGTCTCAGTTGCGGTCTGGTGAAGGGAAATAAGCCTCGGGCTCCAGCCGCGGTCGTGGACTATAGAGAAAGTCCCTGGGACCAGGAGTCTGCCTCTACTGGAAAATAGAGATGATAATCTTTACTTTGTCTTCTTCATAGCTTGACAATTAAGTGAAAGATGATGTTGATGAAGCTAAAATGCCTTATCCAACTAAGGACAATTTGAAGGTCTCTTCAGAATGTGAACGTGTGCCTTTTCTATAGCCAAATCCCCATTGCCTGGGTGTTGGTGCATAGCAATTACATGCAACAGACTTGCAGCACCTGAAAAAAGACTGGAAGTAGGGAGACCTGATTGCTGGCATAAAGTCAGTTTCTGTCTGAGGTGACAGGTCCCAAGAAGAAGGAGCAGCAAATGAAAAGAAAAAGAAGAGAGACAAAGTTATGGGATTCGGGGCTGCAGCCTCCAGGACTAAAGCCTCAGTGACGGTCTTCACCTTCTTATTGGGGTGCAAACAGAAAGCAGCAACTGGGGAACTCAGAGGCACAAGGAGCAGGATTAGCAAAGACAGTGCAACTTAATTATCACAGAACTGGACTTTGACTTAGTTAGCCACCATGTCGTCCTTCCCTCGAGGGTGTACCTCAGCAAAGCACCGAGTGTTGTCCCGTGGCTTTCCACAGGAACACAGGTCCCGCTATCATTTCCTTTTATACTAATGCTTTTGCTAGACTTCCTCCAGAGCCAAACAATCATATGGCTTGGTCAGGCTCCAAGTCCCAAGGTAAACTAGAAAATGTCCTTCTGCACACCTGGTCACCCATGCGACCTTCAAGGAGACCCAGCCCTCTCCTGGAAAGACACCTTTGAGGTAGGGACACAAGAGTGCAGTGTCACCAGTGCACACTCAGAATGATCAGGGGAAAAAACAGCCAAAGCACAGGCAACCCTGGATATCACTGGATGAGCTGGGTTGAAATCAAACCTTCCTCATTTCTCTTGACCAGTGTGGTCCTTTTCTGCCAGGTTAGACTTATATTCTAATCAAATAGTTCTCAGTATGTTGTGAACAACTTCTCTCCAAATAAAAAATAGCTCTGTTAAGAAGTTAAAAGCATTGCATGATACCCATTCATAACATTCAAACTAAAAAGATCTGGCAAGGAAGTTGGCCACTTGCTCATTTTGAAGCCATGGAACTCAGCCACGGGAGTGAGAGATGGGAGAGATTTAGTTCTCTGTCAAAAGCCCTACACAGTGCCTTTCTTTAAATCAGACAGCCTTTAAAGGCTGTTGGCTGAGCTCACACAGCCAGTTTCTAATGCCTAATTATCACCTTGGAGAGATAGAAGTTGGTGTTGAAGGATCTGACTAGGACCATAAGCAATTCAAGCCGTGTGTGCTTTTAAATACAGTGAGATTTCCTCCTCCAGCCTATGCTGTCCAGGTTGTCGTCTTTAAAGAAGAGACTGAGATAGCACGTGGTTGTGAAAATAAATTAGTAAAGCAACTATTTCTGCCAGCTGAGAAGAGGCTAGTTACATGATGGATTTTGTAGAGTCTCTGTCATCCTGTGTGTGAATGAGGCTCCCTTGCCACTTGTAATTTGAGAGTGTGAAAGTGTTACTCAGAAAACTCCTCCAGGTGGGGAGTGAATGCACAGGAAACAGAGACTACAAAAATCCTGAATTTAATTATAAGGGTCACGTGGTGATTATCAGTTGGTAATTAACAGGTTAAAATACTGAGCAAGAAAACTTCTGTGTTGGAGCCATTCTGCCCAGTGTATGACAATATAGTAACACTACCCAAAAACTACACAACATAGAACAGATCAACGACCCACTCATTTCTCACAAGGAGCTGAGCTCTGTCCCATCTTATCCAGAAGTTAATTTATGTAAATATCCTTATCTAACGCTAGAAGGTCTTCTGTGAGGCCAGACTCTGATCAAATTACAACTTTGAATGTGTAACTTTAGGTACAGTTTGGGTGCTCCCAGATGATCTACAAGCAGCCAGATGACCCAGAGAAAGACATGCTTGAGATAATTGTATTTTCTTCCTAGACTCTTTTTCCACGTACTCACCCCCTCATGAAAATCTCAATCTCATCCTGATGGCCCAATTCCTCTCTCGGAAACTCGCCTGCTGTGCTTCTTGCCCGAGTTCTCTGGTCTGAATAAACGCTAATATTCTTAATCTGATTTCTAGTAAATTCTTTTACCACCAGTGTTACTGGCCCTGGATATGTATATCCTCCAACATGGTAGGCAGGAGGATAGAGGGAAAGACGGAGGCACACACAGCTAATATTTGGGCTACCAAACCACAGAAAAGAACTATTCCACACTCCTGAATGAAGGCAAAAGCCTTCACTTGAATCCTAAATGGTCAATTAGCAGGCACCATTACATCCTGCTTATATCCCTAACCAATCTAGAAACAACCATTACTTCTGCTTATGAACTGTTCTCCTTCTCCAAAACTTTCTCCACTCCAATCCATCCTACCTACCTTGTCTATAATGGATATATGCTCAATGTAAGCAACTCACACTTTCCTTCCTTAATCTTCTATTGTAAAAACACTCTTAGCTCTAGGTCCAGTGGCCGTTTCTTCCATCTGCTATCTAGCTCTGCTGTTGGTACCTGTGGGAACTTGAGACTAGATTTGGTCTACTTATGGCCAATATATCTAAGGGCTTAATAAACCCTTCTATTTCAAAGATCACTTACTCCATCTCAAACTTTCAGTTTAACACCAACCTCGAGCAATAGGTCCTTTCAGCATGATAAGGTGTTACCAGTCTGTTGAGGTGATTTGTCCAGTACAGATTTAAATCCTCAACTGGCAAAGTGTTGCTTCCTTAAGGTTAGTGGCTCATGATGGCACTGGGTGCCAGTGGTTCAGTCTTTAGTGCCAGAGCTTATAACCCTGAGTGCCGATGGCTTTTAGCTCTGGTGTTACAACTCTTGATATTATAGTTTATCATGTTTAAGGCCCCAAGACTTCTAGCTGCCCCCATCAGCTCCACTGCAGCCAAGGCTTGTAAGCCCCTTTGCACTTTCTGGAGCAACCCTCACACACCAGCACCTTTGCTGTCTTCTGGGAACCCACACGGCCACTCACTTTAGGGGCACATTGCTGTTGCTCAGCTGCCACTGACCTCAGGTCTCAGCTTCTTTCCTTCTCCTTAGTCAATGGCCTCAGGCCTCAGGGCCTCAAGCATTTTAACTCATCCAGTGGCAGCCTGGGAGCTGCTCTGGTCTTCACCTTCTCTTGCACCTCAGAGTTGGTCCTGGAAACTGGAGTTCTGCCTCTGCTTTGGGCTTGTCCTTGTGTTGCGAGGTGGCACAGTATCCAAAGATTCCAGGCTCTTTCTGTCCTATCCAAAGAACTGACCAGGAAAACTGAGAAAAATTAGACACTTTTATTTAATGCAAAAATGAGAGAAGGTGAAAAAAGGAAGAAAAGAGCGAGGGAAGCGTGAAGAACAAGAAGAGACAGGTCCTGCAAGCAGGACAGACCACTGCAGAAACAAGAGCACAGAGCAAGACTGAAGTGGCAGTGAAGTCAAGACATGCTGCCTTTTGCATCCTTCCAGGCTGAATCCCTTGCAAATTACCCTGCCCATGCATACCAGCTGTAATTGACAGGTTACATTGTCTTTGAATCAAGTTACACAAGTACTTCCTATTTCTAGCCTCTATCTGGATCTTCGCAATTCACAGGTCACATTCTGTTTTCCAGCCAGCCTTCCATGACCCTAATCTGCTACCTCACTCCCCCCCTGAAAGACATAAACCCCATAATTCTTTATAGGTTGTTAATGGAGTGGAGGTCTACATCTTTGAGTAGCTAACTACTGGAGATTTTGTGCTCTTCTAGATACCTTAGGATGACGTGGTTCACTGGTTGGACTGAGGCAAACCTATCAGAAGGCAATGAGAAATGAGTTAGTGTTTGTACATGGTAAGGCAAGAGAGCTTAGTGAGTTTGTCAGGAGCCTGAGGAGGCAAAGATGGATGTTAGATGGGTAATCAAAGTCATGTATAATTTATGATGACTCTACTTATGTGTACTCAAAGCTGAACCAGGGTCTTGTTCTTTGAACGAGGTTCCAAAGGTTCACAGTAGTAGAGTCTTAGTCCTGTGAAAGATTTGAATGATCATTTTCCTATGCAGGTTTTTTAGAGCTTGTCACTGTGTTCCTTGAGGAAGGACCAGAATGGTTCTTCAGGAACTGGGAATAACGTAGGATTTTAAGGTACAGCAAAGCTGACTCTCTTCTCTCCCTATTAGTGGCTAGTGGTTTTTTGTTTGTTTTTTAACAATTAATGACAGAAACCTGTCCAAGAAGATAGATTACTCCAGAGTTGAGTTAGTAAGCTTCCCCTGAGAGACAGGAGGTTATCTGAGTACAGAATCATCAATGATATTATTTTTTGACCTGGGGGCTACTCTAAATACTCTTGATACCCTTGTTTTGAAGCTTTTCTAAAGATAAACACAAATGACTTAATTTTCCATGCTTTTTGTAGAAATAATCTAATTGAAAATAGTATTATAATCTGAACTACTATTTTATGCTCATCTCTCACTATTTCCCTTGGTACTAGATCCAAACCACATTGTAATAGTGGGTAAGTTGCTTCATTTTTAGATTGACAAGGTCAAATTTTCCCAATATTTCCTAGTGGCAAGGCCACTTGAATCTGCAGGGTGCTTTTGAGGATATTTCCCATGACATGTTTTGAGATCCATGGAGAGAAAACTAGGTCTGAGGTCTCTCAAATAACGTCCCCTGTAGAAGGACTAGACCCATTGGGTATACAAAGCATCCCTTGTAATATCCAGAGCACTTTCGAAGCAGATGTCTCTGCTCAAAACCCTGGTGATTTGTACTGGTATCTTCCTTGATGAGTCTCAACCATGAGACTCAACCCAGACAACTAACTCCATAGGGAGAAGAGTGAAACTTGAAGGACTTCCTGAGCCACTTGAGAGTGAAGCTTTCCATAGAAGGGCTTCCCTAGCTGTTTGGGAAACATATCTCTATGTTCTTCCCATAGTCTCTTTTAGGCTACACCTTACAGGTAAGAGCTAATGCCTTTGCTTTTGAAATAAACAAACAAATACATGGGACTTGGGATCCTCTCAAGGATTTAGGTGATCTCTGCTACTCTGGACAAGTTACCAAAGCATTGGAAGGAAGAACATGTATGTGTATTGGAATGTGGGCCTTAGGGCTACTGATAGGTACAGGGATAGAATTGGGCAGCAGGTAGCCAAACTGGAGATAGGTTTATTGTTATAGCAGCCCCATTCATTTTTGCAACATAGAACTATCTATAACCAAAAGCCTAATACCCTTACCATAATGCTTGACTACCTGCATCCTAACACTAGCCCTAAAATTCACCCTAATACTGATCCCAGCCCTAATCCTAATACCCTCGACTAAATACTCAGGTAATCGCATCCTAACACTACCCCTAACCCTAACTCGAACCCTAATCTGAACCCAAATATCTGCACACATTCAGGTACTTGCAACACAAAACAACACCAATTCTAACTCTAAGCCAAAGTATAACCATGATACCTGCACAGCAAAACTCGTGTCCTTACACCCAAACACTGTCTCTCACCCTAAACCTAACCCTAACCATAACCCTAATAACTGCACCCTATACATGGGTAATTGTATTACAACCATTCCCTAACCCCAGCCATAACACTGATACCCACACACCTACACTTGTGTGCTTGCACTGCAATACTATTCCTAACCCTAACCTTAATGCCCACACTCCTGTACTTGCACCCCAGTGCTGTCTCTAATCCTAAACCTAACCCCAGCCATAACCATAACCCTAATAACAGCTCTCGAACACACCACAACTGCACCACAATACCCCTAAACCTCACTCTAACATGAAAGCCCACACCCCAAAACTCATTTACACGCACCCTACCATAATCTCTAACCCTAACAATACCTAACCCTTAACCTGCTAGCCACACCTCAACACTTGTGTGCTTGCCTCCCAAAACTATTTCTAACCAATGTCTACACCCCAATGCTCAGGTACTAGCATCCCAAACTACCCTTAACCCTAACTCTACCCACACCCCCATTCTCTGGCACTTGCAGTCCAACACTGTACCAACCCTAGCCATAACCTCAGCTCTAACAACTGCACCCCAATACATGGGTACTTGCACATCAACAGTAACCATAACACTAGCACTAAGACTAGCCCAAACGCACACACATCAGTCCTTGTGTAACTACACCCAAACACTGTTGCTAACTCCAATTCTATTTCAAGAGCTACACCTAATGCCTGCACCCTAATATGCAGATACTTGCAAATGTTAGCCCCATCCCCTAACCTAATACCCACTCTCCAATCCTCTGTTACCTGCGCCACAACACTCTCCTTATTCCTAACTCTAACGTTAACTCTAAACCTAACACCCACGCGCTAATACTCAGGCACTTGTACACCAGTGCTGGCCCTAGCCCTCAACCTAACACCAATACCCACCCACGTAATATTGTGTACTTGCACCCAAACACAATGCCTACCCTAACTCTGACACCTGCACTCCCATACTTGGGCACCTATACCCCAGCACTCTCCCTAAGCATAAACCTCTCCCTAACACTAAACTGAATACTCACATCCCAATACTCAGGTACTCACACTACAGCACTACCCCAATCCTAACCCGAACCATAGCCCCAGTATCAGCACCCTGATACTCAGTTATGCAACTCAAAACTTTCACTAATCCTAAACTTAACCTAACTTTAATCTAATACCTGTATGCCAATCCTCATGTACTTGACCTCCCAGCACCAGACCTAATCCTAATTCAAAACTTAACCCAAACACTAAGCCTAATTCCTGCACTCCTATACTCAAGTACTGGCACTCCAACACTACCCTTAACCCTAGTAAAAAACCTAACCCTAACCTTAATGCACTCACCCTAACGTCTGAGTAATTGCATTCCAACATTCTCTCTAACCTTAATCTGAATCCAAACTTAAACACTAGTACATGCATCCTAATACTTGGGTACTTGCACCCTAACACCGTCCCTGGCACTGACCATATCCCTAGCCGTAACTCCAGAACCACTCCAAATACTGTGGTCCTTATACCCCAACACTGTCTCTAACACTAACATTAAGCCCGATACTAACACCCATGCCCGCACACTTCAGGACTTGCCCCTGACACTATCCCTAATCCTATCCCTCACCTAACCTTCCCCACAATAATGCACCTAACGTTTGCACACCAATGCTTCAGTACTTGCACACCAACACTACCCCCGTCCCTAACATTAGTCCTAAACCTAAATCTACTCTAATTCTAAAACTTATACCCCCAAATGCATGGGAAGTTATACCCCAAAACTATCCCAACCCTAACCCAAGCCCTATCTATAGCTCTAACCCTAAGACTAATATTCATACCCCAATACTCAGGGAATTATCCCCTAACTCTATCAGTAAACCTACCCTAACCCGAATACAAGCACCCTAATATTTGGGCATTGTACCCCAAAACTATCTTAAACCCTAACCTTACACTATCTCTAATACACACACCCCAACACTATCCCTGACCCTAACTTCAGGGTCATGTATTTGCACCCCACCACCATTCCTAACTCTAACCTAGCCACAGCGAGGTCCCTGATGTACACTTAAATTATACAAGCCTTTTCTGCTATTTACCCTCCTCTCTGTCTCAGTCTTTAAATGAGTAAGTATATAAATAAATATGTTCAACTTTCCTCACCTATAATTGAACCATTGGTCCAAGGTCTTGTGTTTTAGGGAAGTGAGGAGATCAACAGTCTTCTCACTCCTCCCAGCCTCCACACCACCCTTTCTCTACCTACAGCTAGTGAGTGACCTTCCCAGACAAATCAGACCTGGTTGGACCCTCCTTACTTAGAATAAAGACAGAAATTTCAAGCCTGGGCCCTACTCCTTCCGTCCTCCTTTGGGCTCCACTGATATTGACCTGTGCCCTGCAGGGGCGTCTCCTTTCCCTCCTGGCTTCTCTGCTCCTAGCTTGTTGCCCTCCAGTGAAGTCCTGCTCAGCCCGTGAATTCCTAAGACTAGAGGTCAAACTTCCTCATCTTCCCTCTCACTCCCTCTCCTCTCCCTTTCTCTCCTCCTCTTCTTCTCCTTCCCTTCTTTGTCCTCCACTTCCTCCTCCTCCTTCTCCTTCTTTTTATTATTATTGGGGATTGAACCCAGGGCCTTTGCACTGAGCTATATCCCTAACCCTTTTTATTTTTTACTTTGAGACAGAGTTGCACTAAGTTGGTAAATTACCCAGTCTGGGCTCAAATTTGCAGACTTCTTAGTCAGCTTGGAATGTGAACTCCAGTAGCCCATGTGCACCTGTGCATGTGTCTCTTTTTCTGATGATTTCACCTTAGACCTCTTGTTATCCAAATTCTTGATTCTTTAGGAATTTTGTTGCATGGTCACAATCTAATGCCCATCTTGATGTTGTGATTCTGGCAATGGTTTTCTGTTCTTTGGAAACCTCAGGCTTGGGTCTAGGGCCAACTAAGGTGGGACACAAAGTGTCTGTGGTGCAAACTTGACAGAGGTACTCATTCCCAGAGGCATGAAAGCACTAGAGATATTGCTCTCACAATTCCCTCTCCTTTGAACTTCTAGTATCTTCCTGTCATCTTCCCTAAGTTTCTTTTCACCCAGTTGCTCAATTTATTTCCTACAAGTCCACATTGCACCTCATATGAAACCACCAGGCAGAGAGCACAGGCAATTCTTGCGCTGCACCATTCTGAGATGCACACATTTCAGTTACCTCCGTTTCATTGAGTATCTATAGTTTCATCATGAGCTGTTTCAAACTTCAGATATTACAGTATCTAATACCGACATAATGACAGTGTGTCAACTGTGTGTAGTTGCATAACATCAGGTTTTTCCTGATAACGTTTCCTCTCATAAATTATAGTGACAATGACAGATGTACACCATGATCAGGGACCAATCTCATGGCTTTTTTCCAAGTCTGAAGGTGCAGGGTCACTATACCTTTATTACCCAGTTCCTTTGCAGACAGCAATGTGTGCAGTGGTGTCATTTTCTTGTCTCCCAGTGATAAACTAACGTAGTATTTCACAAAAATCAATCATTGAAAGAGGGATTTGGGGACAGAGATGAAACTATGAGAAAGAAATAAAAAATGATAACATTGATAGTGAAATTACAGTTGAAGACAAACAGAGTTAAAGAAGACAAAGCTATCAGGCATAGTGGTGCATACCTGCAATGCCAGCATTCTGAGAGGCTAAAACAGGATGATCTCAAGTTCAAAGCCCAGACTGGGTAACTTAGTCACTTGGTGAGACCCTGTCTCAAAAAAAATTTTTAAAAGGGATTGTAGAGACTGAGAATAAATTTCAGTGTGAAGAGTTCAATTCCCAGTATTGCCCCAAAAAAGACAGTCAACAGAGGCATGTTGACACAGTATCAGAGCCCTAGGCATGCAGTAAGAGGAACTTGGTCAAGACTAACTTATGGTTCTAAATGAGGAAGGCAGGTGCAATAAACATCAGGAATACATCCCAGAGGAAATGGAGCTAATAGAAGCTTTATATACCACAGCTCTCAGACACAGCTCACGGCACTTAAAGTGCAAAGGATATAATGTAGGAAGGTGATACAAACTTAGAAATCTGATCATTCTCAAAGACATTGGAAGGACATTCACTGTCTATTTGAATAAGAATTAGGCATGCTAAAGTATACATTTAGCATCCACAAGGCTAGATTCAATCTCCAACACTATAATTTATAGGGCAAATACTTTTCAAACTTTTTTTACTTTTTGCAAAAAATAAAATACAATGTCTATCATACCTCCTAGTTTTTATTCACTCTTTCAGGTACTTAAACTAGTGAGACAATACGTTGCTTACCCATGAAGGTCTTGTTTATTTCACTTATGAGTATGGTCTCTAGCTGTGACCATTAACCTTTGAAGATATCAGTAGTAATACAACAACCATTGTTAATTTCCTACCACTTTGTCTGTCACTCTGCATTGTTTGTATTGTTCTTATGCTATTTCTTAAATGGATGTCTGTTTGTTAATAAGTTTTCTTCCTTTATTCTTAAAATAAATAAATAAATAAATAAATACTTTAATTCTCAATATCCCTAATGTTTTAAATTATAAAGTACTAAATATTATTTTCACTATTTTTATTTCTATCTATACATAGATAATCAAAAGTAAGACAGTAATATTGTTTAAAAATTTCAATCACAGAACAATGGCATTTTTTCCCATTTATTAAAAATCACTGTGTGCAGGTTCAGTTATTTATGGCTCCAAGTGACCATGCAAAGCAAAGCTTGCCTGTATTTACATCTTGGGACAAAGTCAATGTACTACTTGAGGTACAGCAGGGAGAAGGGAAGGCAGGGTCACGAGGTCCCATAGCACCCCTTGGGTTACATAGTTGCGGGAGGCTAAGGAAGCATTTCTGCACCCAGCATCTTAGAACACTCATCCCCAGGCTGTGTATTTACCTGGAACCTCCGGCAATGAGCAGAGGAAGACTGAAGTCTGGCTCAGGGGTGATGGAAGAGTGCGCTGACCAGGAGGTTGATAGGGAATGAGGACCGTCCTGTGTATGGACAGGAGATTGAGAACACTCAGGCTCTCCTCTGTTACACACTGATCCATAGAGAAGTAGAAAAATCAAGATGCAGACAGAACCCTGATCCTATCAGGACATTAAGAATGCAATTTTGTAACCCTCAGGTCAGTGAGTATGAAGATTCCCATTACTTTCTTTTTGGAGTTTGGCGATAGTGGTTCATCTGGAGGGAAAGAAGGTCCAGGTCGCTGAGATTTATCTCTGGGACAGGGAGCACAAAGGTCAGAGCACCACAGGCTGAGCACACAGGGACCCAAGTCTTGCTGCAGGAAGGCATTGTGGCAAGAAAAGGCGACATTCGCCTTTCAGTATTAACTGGGTGCCTGAAGATGGGAAGCCTCAGGATCAATCTGGAGCTGGGTATGGAGAAAAATCCACTGCTCATGAGGACCCCCGGATAGCTTCTATATGCTGATCATGGGTTCTGTGACCAGCTTTGGGGGAAATTGTCTGAAATGCCCTCCAGGGTAAGTAGAGTCATGGCTGTGACCTGAGGTTCTGAAACCAATGTCTCATCACCAAATAGACCTTCAGCTACCACCACAGGACAGTAAAACAGCACATATGATGCAGGCAGAAGCAGGCTGAGAGACAGATAGGAAGTTCAGAGGTGGGGCAGACAGGGTATAGAACGGGGCAAAGGATGGGCCCCGTTGTAAATCCAGGTTCTGGAATCTTAAATATTTGGGTTCTTTTCTTTTCATATTTCTTAAGCAACTTACCAGAAATACTTAGACAGGGATGTTTCCTATTAGATGCCTATAGTTTCCCCCACCTCTCTGCATACTCTATAGCCCCGATCCCTCGCAAACACTCATCAGGGCCTTGAAGTGAGGAACGCTGACAGTTCAAGTTCATTAACTTCCAGATAAATCTAACTCTAGGCAGGCCCAAGAGATAGAAGGCTGCCTGTCCTGTGACAGGTAGGGGGCTGCTATGTGCAAGTTAAACAGAGCAAGGCTTAGTTACTTTCTTTCTTGTTTCCAGAACATAATACCTGGCAGCCACAAATGAAAGGAGGAGAGATTTATCTGGGCTCCGAGTTTGTAGAAGTTTTAGTCCATAGTCAGCTGGCTCCTAGGCATAACAGGGGGGCATGGCAGGGTCATGGCAGAGGAGATTTCTCATGACAGGGCAGACAGGAGGCTGGCAGAGATTAAGGGAGGAAAGAAGGAGAGAGACCCTTCCTGGCTCCACCCCAGTGACCACCTCCTCTGACCAGACTTTACTTCCTAACATCCTATTTAGCTCAAATTCATCAGTGGACTAATCCCTTGATGATCATCACAGCCGCCCTGACCCAGTCACCTCCCCTAATGCCCCCATGCATGAGGGAGGGGCATCTAGATATAAACAGTAACACCAAGTTTCTTTTACCTTCTGTTGTAATAATTCTCAACTCTCATATGTTCTCCATACACTATGACTGACCAGAGTTATTTTAGGATGGCTGATGGGATTAAAAGATGAACATGAACAAGATGAGAATGACCATTCCAAGAGATTTTAAACAGAAGTATTTCTATGGTTTTTACACACCCAGCTAGGTTGTCCTTTAACACAAAGTGACTGAGGACAACTCTTCACGTCCCGGGAAAAGGTTATTACAACGTATAGGTGCTACATTCTTGCCTATTGCTGGAAATTCAGATCCCTCCCTGTACTCCCAAGCCACAAATTTCTCTCCCTTTCCACCATCACATGACTGTATGGCTGGGACACACAGTAATTGGGACAGACACAAATTTCACATTAACCGAGAGGAGATAGGACACACACAAAGGTTTCAGACATACTGATCAATGCCCATTTCTCTAAAGCTCCTGCTCAGAAAGCAAACAAGCAGAACACTCAATACTACCATGTGCCAGGCCCTTCTACCCCAGAGGAAGGCTTTTAGCCTCCATCTTCATGTGCTGGAGTCCTTTGGTTCAAAGTAAGTCATACTTAGAAATCCAGTTGTGAAACGCACAAAGCTGGAGGAGTGAAGACAGCTGAAGCTTGCTCCCACACCCACTTCATTGAGTGGCCTTCGAGGAAACCCCTAGGACTCTTCAGAGCATGTTTAGAAAGCACTGCACCAGGTAATCAGGCAGCTCCAAGATTTCCTTCAGCTGCCTCCACCACAAGC
Source organism: Dinomys branickii (assembly GCA_004027595.1). NCBI lineage: Eukaryota > Metazoa > Chordata > Mammalia > Rodentia > Dinomyidae > Dinomys > Dinomys branickii. The sequence continues at coordinate 8,129 of PVLD010014393.1, read as the reverse complement.
ATCCTTGGTTCATGCTCAGCCCCAAGCCTCCCATGTCAAGTGGGATGTAGGTTTTCATTGCTTGGGTAATGGATGGGTTTTAATATACAAGTCTGCAATCTCATCTTTGATATACCCTGTGCATTTCCAAATAGGAACAACGTCCCTGGCGACTCTTCACTCTGAGCAGCAGCCAAATCTACAGCCTGTCTCCTATGGAGCAATGCAAAAAGCCAACAATAAAAAAACTAAATAGCAGATCAACAGGGTGTAGTTCTTGAACAAATGTACATTCATAATTTGTAACTATGCAGTTATAAATCCCCTCCTAGAGCTTTGCTCCAACAACCCAGAACAGAGAGGAAGCTTTCATTTTTTTCTTCTTTCATTTAGATATTGGGTGAAGGAGCTATGTGCATTTGCCAAGAGTACAAATACTTACACTTTTTATTAACTTAAAGAATTACCTCAAATGTAGTGGAGCTACAAAGAGTCCATGCCCGATTTAAAAAACTCTGCCTGAGAAATGGAATTTCCATCACCCACATAGATAATTTTAGAGGTAAGGAAATAGAACTGATTTGCCAACTAAAGGGTAGACATAGGCTCCATCACTGAATTCTCAATTGGATGAGTGTCTGTGTGGATGAGTGAGCATGCGCATAAATCTGTCTCCAAAAGCTCTTTCCAGTGAATGTTAAGCACACAGTGTGGGTAAAATGGAAAATATTCTGGGTCCTTTTCATCTCAAGTCCAACTCTCATTAAGAGAGGGAGGGCAAGAGGCCACCAGGAAGATAAATCTTGAGTAGAGATGACTGGCTCCCGACAACAGAGCTTCCATTATTAGATTACTTAATTTAGCCAATGGCATCCAGTGATATAAAACAGCTCTTCCCAGTAGAGTTCCCTGCAAGACAGAAAGGTGCAGCAGGCCTGTGCTGTCCACTATGCGAAACACTAGCCCCACACGGCAACTTGAGCACTTGAAACGTGGCAAGTGAGACCGAGAAACTCAAGATGTGATTTTATTTAATTTAATGGATTTTAATTTAAATGGTTATGTGTGAGTCCTGGGGGGAAACCCAATGGATATTGCACAGGGAGAACTGGAACATTAAGAGGTGCCTACTTTGGGAATCTGTGGTTGGATACAGAACCAGCCATCTAACCGGTCAATCTGATTGAATATACAGAAGCAAGAGGTTTTAAGATGACAGAGATCTTAGGATCTTCACAAAGCACACAGCAGAGTTTAGAACTTTATGCTAAATAATAATGGAATTAGCTAGAAGTAACAGCAATGCTTTGGAAAGGTCTGGTCAGGAAGCTCCAATTCATGCATGCTGAAATACTTTTGGTTTTGAGAGAGGCTGGCTTGATACTCAGCCACTTTCAAGGTTGCATAAAGTTAAGCCAAAGGAGGTCAAAGGGATAAGAGGTTCTCTGAACGTCTGCCCTGTAGCAGATGCTTCCACCAGGGGGACCTCCTTCATTATCACAACAACCCCACGCCCAGAGAGGAGAAAAGGGAAAAGCTCTTGGAAGGGTCCAAAGAGCAGTATTCACATTCCCGTCATATATGCACCAAAAAGCCCTCAGAAGGTGCTGTGTCTTTCTAATAAGAAGAGTTTCTCCAGTGTACCAAGGGGTCCAGCTCACTCTTCTCCATCAGGTTCTCCTCCTGCCGCAGGGTGCTTCAGCCTCAGCCCCAGGAGTTTAGCTATCTGCTGTTTCCGGCCGCCCACCAGCTCCGGTCCCACAGCCCCGCTGCTGCAGCGGGCATCTCGGTCTCATTTCACACTCAACACTTCTGAAACTGAGGTCTCCTGACTTCACTGTTTTTGTGGTACTCCACTCAAAGTTCTGTGTTCTACTTGGCATAAAATTTACCAGCCACATTACACTTAACAAGCACTTACTCAGATGCTAGACTGGATGCCAAACAAATGTTAAAAGGTAAGTGAAGACCTGCTCATGAAGAAAGTTTCCGGTCCACCAGCTGGATAGATATCAAATAGGAAATAATTGAATCATGCATTTAAATGCAGTTGTGTGGGCTCTGGCAGAGGCAGGAGAGCTTATGAAAAGGGAGGCTGATGTACTAGGACTGTGGGGCAGTTAGGAAAATCTGCCTCCAAGGAATAACGTCAACCGAGTTCTCAAGAATACAGTGGAATTAACCAGGTAAAGGAGGAGGAGGAAGAGGGAAGGAGATGGGAAAAGCAGGTGTTAGCCTAGGAAAGGTCAAGGTTTCCTAGAGGAGTTCAGAGTTAGCCACTGTGACCGCAGTCCAGAAAGCAGGGGAGATGGCCTGAGATGAAGTGGGGGAAGGGAGGTCCTCTAAATTAGGGAAATTCTCGTTCGTCATGGTTTTCAAGCTCTTATCCCCTCCATTAACTTTTTCTCTACCTTTAGGTCTGCTCGCACAGAGACAGTGAATGTTCTCTTACAGATCTGCTAATGTGTGATGTGCTTTCCCACACCTACACTCTTGTGCCTTCTAGATTTCTCCAACCTGACGTTTAGCTCACTGATTTGGTTTTTGCCTTTGTCTACTAGTCCTCGACTTGTCTAAGGAGTTCTTTGTGTCGGCTGTCCTGCTTTTCTTACCCAGTCCTTCTAATAAGTGCTCATAGCTCCATGCTGGCAATATTTTTGTCTTCCTTTTTAAAGAGTTGTTCTGTTTTGTTTGGAGACAGGGTCTCTCTTGGCTGTTCAGACTGTCCTTGAATTTTCTATGTAGCCCAGGCTGGCTTCAAACTCATGGCAATACTCCTCCCTCAGCCTCCAAAGCGCTGCAATTTCAGGTATGCACCACTATGCCCTTCTTTGAGGATATTTTTGATGCTTATTTTAAAATAATGCTTTGGCTTATCCATTAACTTTTCTGCATCCACACCAGTGTTCACACTTAATACAGTTTTGTTGGTTGGTTGGCTGGTTTGCCCTCCTCTGGTACCTCCCTCTCTTTCTATGCACCAGGCATGAGCTCATATTCCCTGAGGTATAAAGATCACCTTAGCTGAGAATTGGCACCTAGGAAGCCATGTGCACCTGTCTTGGTTACTTTTGTTGCTGAGACAAAATACCCAATGCCCAAAATGAAGGAAGGAAAGATTTATTTGCTTACAGTTTGTGGAGGTTTCCGTCCATACTTGGCTGGTTCTGAGGCAGAGTGGCACATGGCAGAGGGCAAACTGTTCAGGGCAGCAGAGCACAGCAAAAACAACCAGCAAAAGTGAGGAATGGCTGCAAGCAGCCTCTTTCCTTCCCTTACATTGTAAACAGCCTACCCCCACTCAAGGGGTGTGTAGCTCTCACACAATCTCCATGCCTTCCTTTTCCACAGGATCAGGATGTATACAAAGTAAGCACTCTGGCTTCCTGCTGAATCACTCAGTTAAACCTCCAGATTCCCCAAGTTGACACAATGTATCAACCATAACAGCACCCAACCCTAGTTTATTCCCTCCTGTTGATGTGGAGATTAAGAGAACCTGCCAGGTCTTCTGGGAGATTTCCCCAACCTGATGTTTAGTTCACTAATTTGGTCTGGGGTCAAACCTGGGCATTTTTAGTTCAGTGAGCTGGCCACCCTCAAATGACTCGGAACCCCGAGAAAGACCCATTCCTCACAGCGTCTGTTCTCCCTGCGCTGTTTGCAATGTGCTGCTGTCAGGGTTGGTGGTTCAAGGCAGGCAGGGGACTACTCTCGGGCGGTCAGGACAGTGCCCCCGTGCTGCTGCTCACATTACTCTGGCTAGGCTTAGCAAGGCTTTGTGATCTCCTCCACGTCAGCCTTGCTGCTGTTTACCTGGCCATGGAGGAAACTATTACTTACATGTCTTTATGCAGGATAATGAGAGGGAAAGGCCATAATAAGAATATTTTGTTCTTATCCATAGCATCAAGGTCTCTCAGCCTCCAAACACATACTCACAAATCCACATGTGAACCAGAGTGCCGCTTACTTCAGGCTCTCTGAGCATCTCCCACTGTGTGTGCATTACCTCCTCAGATTCTTCCACCCCCATTTTCCTTCTAGGGCATCTTCAGTGTCTTAGAAGGAGTGTAAATCCCAGGTTGGGTTGTCAATTTATTGCTATTTATTTTTTCACATGTAACTGGCTTAATGAATCAGAATTCAATGGGTGTAGGCAGAAACAAATTTATTATGTGTCCTACCTCTGCTTCCAAATTTGTCCTACTGCATCCATGGCTACTCTGCTTTGGGTGACCACTGGAAAAGACCCTGTAGCTCTACAAGCATGTATACTTATAAGAAAAGCCTTGATGGAGTAATAGAGACTCACTTTAAAATATTAAAATGGTTATCCAACACCCAGTCCAAATTCCAACTAACGGCCAGTCAAAAGCATCTCCTTTGAGGTGCTCCTACCCTCAAAGCGAAGGATGTGAGCAGTAACTGTTTCTTTCTCATTCTTTCCTTAGCTACTTCTTGGGAATTACAAGTAGACATTGCTGGTGAGAGAGCCTCTGAGAAACCTACTAAAGAATATTATAACAGGGAAGACCAAGTCTAAATACAGCCACATCCACAGAGAACAGTCTCAGCCTCAAATCTTGCTCTTTTCTGCAAGAATTCTCTCCAAATACTTTTCCTCTTGACCCAACTTGAAAAAAGGACTGGGTAAGAAAAGTAGTGATGGGCTAAGGGTTTCAAAGCTGTTTGTTGATCATTCTTTTTGGTAATCCTATAATGGTGCATACGGCCTCTGGATGCGTAGTTTGTGTCATTTGTTGGTTTATGGAGCATCAGCCTAGACAGAGAGAGGAAAATAGCATTTCACAACTCTATTACAAGAGCTGTTCTACCAAGCACAGGACACATGGTAGAAATTTCAAGGATCCTTTCCTTCTGTGGATGCTGGCAGGACTTTGCACAGACCAGATCATCAACAAATGTTTCTGCCTGGTTGTCTTCACTGTATTTCCCATTGTGTTACACACCCTTTAGGACCACAGGAGCCTTTTGTGCTCTGCACAGAAGTGGATCAGTTTCCTGGCCATCAACAGGTACTGTTAGCTACAAAACGAGCTCACTCTTCATTGCTGCTTTTTTTGACCACCAAATAAGAAACAATGCTGACCTTGGCCATACACGGGAGTTTTCATGCCAGGATTTATTACTACTTCTGGAAAAGGCTCATCTGAAATGACAAGACCCTACCAATTTTTTGCATGCTTTTGACAACTAAACAAAGGTTTCATAACCAAGAGGAGAGCTACATTTGAGAACTTCCTGAGCGCACCCCATAGAGAGATACTGACTGATAATGCTTGCTTTCCTATAAAAGTTTTCAATGCTAATGGATCACTTTGCCCAGTTGGTTCAAAGGACTGCCAGCTGGAGTAAGGAAATACTCTCCAGCAATCTTTGAAAGCAAAAGTGAAAAAGGGACTGAGTTTTATCAAGGCAGTATTCTTGGTAAGGTAATGTGCTATGCTGACGTGAGATGTTTCCTTTGGCCGACACTGGGTGAAGTACTCATGGAATCGTTCCATGTGGCTTCTTACAACTGTGTGTGAATTCACAATTATCTCAAAATAAAAGCTTTTAAAACAGGATGAGAGCCATTGAGTTTAAAACCTTCCATCTACTTGTTGGGTGGGTTTTTTTTTTCTGGATTCATGATTACATGTAACTACCCTTTATAAGTTTTTTTCTTATAGAATCAAAGTCTGATTTTAACACGAGAGAATTTTTGAAGTGTAGGTAGAGAGACAAGCTAGAACAAATCAGGCTTATCCCTCCTCCATTACACTGACATGTGGAGGGCTTTTTCATATTCTCTCCATAAAGTTAAACATATTACTTCCTAATATTGCATGTTCAGTTTTGCATAATGCTTTTTAAATTAGCAATTGAGAAAGAAAAGAAGCAGGCCCTGGTGTCAGGGAGCTGGCCTGGCGTTCACAGCTGGGCCATGGCATTGCCCAGCTGAACATGAACAGCTTCACAGAACCATAGTAACCCCGGCTCCCTATAACCATGACAGGTCCAAGCACAGATAAAACCACCTGTAGCCCTGTTTGTTTATAGATGAAACTTGAACACTTTCTCAAGCACAAAACACCTATACTATGGCTGCTATGCGTGATTATTATTTAACTACCAAGTACAACTGCATCTAGATAGTCCAGTTTTCTCTTCCAGATATCATTCCTTAAGATTTCCAACCACAGAATCTCTCTCACTTCCTGGCAGCATCCAATGCAGAGCAAATCCCTATACCCAAGAACCTTCTCTACATCTTCGATCACAAGTCTAAATCCTGTAAGACTCTTCTGACATGCTAACAAGACCTTGCATAGTTCTCTGTTGGGTGTTTTCTCCCTCTCAACAAGAAGTAATAAACTTCACTGCTTCAACCACACATGTATCTGGCAGCTTTTGCTGGAGAGCACTGAGAAAACATATTATACGTACTCTATTGTGCTATCACACATGCTTCTTAATTTTCCTTTCAGTGAGCATAAACTCTAGAACTTAAGACTAAACTATCAAATTCTAGAGTTTATACCTACTCATTTATGTATTTATCCTCACCTGCATCAGTAAATACGGATTGTTTCCTCAGCACTAAGGATTCAGAGATAAGACATGAGCTCAGCTCACAGCATCTGGGAGGAGCCCAGCATACAAATACTGACACTACATCTACTGCCAAATAAGTGTCAGTTCTGGCACTGAGAAGAAAAGGACTGAAGTTATATACCGCCAGGGAGGCCTTTGAAGAATTCACAGGGGAAGTGAAACTTGAGGTTGGTTTAAATAATTTGGTAGAGAAAAAAATGGAAAAAAGAGAGTCCTCTCAGAGCTGAGGACAGTTGAGTCACAGCAAAAAAAAGCATGGAAGCAGGGGAATATATTCTGCCTCCTGTGGCAAAAAATCCTTCCAGTTTGGAGCCTGGATTTGTACTCTGCAGTCATGTAGTCGTGCTTCACTTGCAAGCCCCACACCACTGACTTGGATTTGACCTTAAACATGTGTCTTTATCAAAGCCTTGATTCCTCATCAGAAGCAATAACTGTTTAATACAGGCTTTGTTAGGCTATTATGATGATGAAATGTAAAAATGTGAGGGTCTCTAGCACTGAGGCTGGCACGAAGGAGACACGAAGTAAACACCGGGAGCCTGTCACTAAGAATTAACGTTCTCTCTTCCCTCCACTGGACAAAGGTCATTTGGTACTTGAGCCTTTCTGGGAAACAGCTACACTCGCCCACAGGACCCCAGTGATGGGCTTGGTCTGGTGTGAGCTTTGGTTGAATCAAATCCACATGCTCCTTCAAAACCAAATTTCAAAAACATCCAATTCCTATTATACCACCAGCCTGTAGAGAGAAGGCACTTAGTGAGGCCCCAGTGAGAGAACAAAGAAAATGTATTTTTTTTTATGTTTCACCTGGTGTATTGCATTTTATCTTTTTAAATTTAACGATAGAAATAAACATAACTTGTGCATTATCTGTGGCTTCTGAACCTAAAGGTCCTAGTAGACAACAGAGATTGAGTGAGTGCTGGAGAAAGAGGTGCATAGGAGAAGCTCGGAGGAAGAGAGCCTAAGTCATGCATGTGTACTGAAATCAGGGAGGCAAGCACACCGAGATATGAAAAATTAATCTGAAATATGAATCCTCTAGATCAAACAAAATATCTGGGTTCTTGGAAAAGGAAAGCAGAGCTGCTGTTGGGCCTCAACTCCCTAACGCCATTTACCGAAGGAGCTTACTGTTAAGAGTGGTTCTAACAGCCTGAGGGAAGGAGATGGCCTGGCAGAGGTCAGGTTCCTGCGACAGGCTCCCTACATGCTTTCTCTCCCACGTAAAGAAGGAACCTAATGTGGGGTTCACCGCACTTAGGGGTGCACTTAGTGGAGAAGCCATGGACTGCAACCAGAAAAGGAAGAGCCAGCAACAGAGAAACAGGGACCTCCTCGAACAATCCTCCTAAACACTGGGGAGTACTGTGTCCCTGTGGCTTTTTGTATCTCTTGAGATGATCATGTGATTTTTGTTCTTGTGTTTGTGTGATGTATTGCATTGGTTGATTTGCTCATGTTGAGCCATCCTTGTATCCATGGCATAAAGACTACTTGGTCATGACAAAATCCAATATCCA
>PVLD010014392.1:8197-52685 GCA_004027595.1 Dinomys branickii | reverse complement strand
TGTCCTTCACATGTTGCTATATTGCCATGTCTGAGTGGCATTCCTCCGGGAGGTTCTCTCTCCGCTGCCCACCCGGTCACCATGGGTTCATATAACGTTCATATATGCAAGCAGTATGGAGACACTCTTGTTGCTCGCATCAGTAGTCTGGGGTGAGTCTTAAAGCCTGTGGACTCGTCCCATTGCTGTCAGGAACAGGGAGCATTTTGTCTTGAGGTCCGGCCCGGCCCACGGGTCTGCTGGCTCCTTCATGGGCCTTGGCCCTGTCTGACTGCCTATAATATTTCTATCTAACTCAGCTGCCTATAACATTCCCCCCTCTGAAGAAGTAACCCGAACTGCCGTGAGGGAGTAACGGGCGATGACCGCTCTGGCTTCTTCAGGCTGAAAGGGGTCGTAGTTGATTTTATAACCGTGATGAGGAGGAGGCCAAAGAGAGAAAACAAAGAGACCCAGAAAAAGCAGCTGCCTTTGCAGCAGCACTAAGAGAAACAAACCCTAAGTCTGATTCTCGGGGCCCCAAGAAAGCAACGACTACCTTGATCTGCTACCGCTGTCAGAAGCCAGGCCACCTTAAGAGGGACTGTCCTAAAAAATCCCCTGGGCCATGCCCTAGCTGCAAAAGTGACCACTGGAGGTCGGACTGCCCTCTGAGGCGAAGGCCTCAGAGTTCAGACCCATCCTACCAGTTGGTCCAACAAGAATGAAGGGGCCGGGGGCACACTGTGCCCTCTCCCTCTGGCTGGACTGTCATCTCCACGGAGGAGCCCTGGGTAATCATGACTATAGAGGAAAAAAAACCAGCCTATTGCCGGATACTGGAGCAAGTCTCTTGGTCCTCCTTTTCAATCCTGGCCTTCCTTCCAGCCGCCATACCTCAGTGAGAGGAGTCACTGGAGAGGAGGTAATTCGCTATTTTTCACAACCTTTAGGCTGTAACTGGGATGGTTTTCTTTTTTCTCATTCCTTTTTGATAATGCCTGAAAGTCCAGTCCCTCTTTTGGGAAGAGATATTTTATCTTGTTTAAATACTATAATATATATGCATCCAGGTCAGGTACACTGTCCTCCCCTTGTGGAGACAAAAATAAATCCTGAAGTATGGGGTACTAAAGACAGAATAGGTAGGGCATTGAAAGCTGCTCCAGTACAGATATATCTCAGAGATTCTACTATTTTCCCTAATCAGAGACAATATCCTTTAAAACCTGAAGTTAAAAAAGGGTTATTGCCTATAATTGATAACCTAAGGACACAAGCTTTACTTAAGCCCTGTAACAGTCCATGCAACACTCCAATCTTGGGAATTCAAAAGCCCAGTGGGGAATGGAGATTAGTGCAGGACCTTAGATTGATAAATGAGGCAGTAGTGCCAATTCACCCAGTCGTACCTAACCCACATACACTCCTTTCTCAAATTCCAGGAGATGCCAGTTGGTTTTCAATGTTCGATTTAAAAGTTGCTTTCCTTTGCATTCCTTTACATGGAGATGATCACTTGGCGTCTATCTCTATCCCTTCCCTAGGGTTAGAAGGTGTCATGCAGCACATCGAGGCCTTAACTAACTATACTCAGCGGGCCTTAAGTGACACCGCAGCTGGTCTCTCTCTCCTAAATGAAGAAGTAAAATTAATGAGGGAGGCCGTCCTCCAAAATCGGATGGCATTAGACATTCTAACAGCAGCACAAGGGGGCACCTGTGCAATTATAAAAACTGAATGCTGTGGGTACATTCGTGATCCCTCTGCTAATGTCTCAACAGCTATTCAAGATATCAGGCAACAGATCAATGATATGTCAGATTCTAAAAATCCCTGGAACTTATCCTCTCTATGGGAGGCCATCACTGGTTCCTCTTGGTGGAAATCTTTGTTAACTATATTCATAATAATCTTGTTGATCTTATTATTGGGCCCATGCATACTTAATTGGCTCTTTGCCTTTGTCTCCTCCAGACTTAAAGCTATACACCTACCCAAGATAAAAACGCCTGGTGTCTACCGAGGGCCTTTAGATAGACCCTCTGGAGAGTATCTCTGACTGCCGATCAACAACTGGCCATTGATTAAAACAAGGGAAAACACACTCAGTTTTGTTCTTGTGGTTAGGGGAGAGCAGGAAGCATACTAATGAATTTGGAATAAATGTACATCCCTAAAATGAATGTTAAAGGAAATATTTCCCATGGGATTTGCTGTGGGAGAAACAACCCATTCACTGGGAGTCTCATGTAGGGTCCTGAGGTAGAGCGAAGACAACATCCTCAGAATTCACCTGAGTTGCTTGCTACAGTGCTGTGCTGTGCTTCGTTCATGAGAGACAGAAGGATCTGTGGAACACAAGGACCAAAGGGCTAAAGGGATATGGGGATGGTGTCAGAGCAGCCTGGGACCACAGCTCCTTTCCATGGAGATAGCTCCTGCCCTGAGATCAAAGCGTGTCCATCATCCCGGGAAGCCAAAATATGCAACCACATCAACTCAGGATCAGTCTCTGTCTGTCTTTCTCTCCCCTAGCATTTGATGACAATCTAGTCCAACCACCACATTTTCTAAGCGGAAAACAGAGGACTTGCCAAAATCCACAGTGTGAGCTAGCAGCAGAGGACACAAGGCTGAGAGGTGGGCAGCTCGTTCTGATGCCGCCAGGCACTCTGGGCACAAAGCTCCTGTTGGGAGCCAAGTCTCATCCATCTTCCTGCAGCTCCTGGGAGCTGAGTGTGGAGGTGCACAGTGCAGCTAACCCAACTGAGCTGCTTCCAGCCCTAGAGCCAAGCCTATCCTGCGCCAGCACCTTTCATCTCTCTGTTCAGCTCCTCTCTCTTTCTGCAGGTGCCAGCTGCCTTGTGTCCTCAGTAGCTGATTCCTGTCCAGCTGATTTACAGTGGCTTTTCCTGTGTCATGCTGAATTCTTTCACCTTCAATAAGATCCCAGCATCCGACACTGCCCAGCATGGCTTGCATTTGCTGGAAGAGGTGAGTGATTTACAAGCCCTTCTTTCAAGTAATCTGGTCTCTCAGGAAAAAAGGTTCCGCCTCTTAATTCAGCCAAGGTGAGCATATGATTTAAAAGCTGAGCATGATACCACATGTCTGTAATCTCAGCTCTCTGGGTAGCTGAGGCAGGAAGATCGCAAGTTTGAGCCCAGTCTGGGTAACTTAGTGAGACCCTGTTTGAAATTTTAAAATGGGCTAAGGATATATTTCTGTGAAAAGGCTCTGGGTTCAATCCTCAGTATCTATGAAGAAAAATTTTATAAAGGGAGATTCTACAAACATTTACATCCTGTTGTAAAAGTCCTAGTCTGGGAATGAATTTTCCCCTTTGTTGAGAGGCTGACTAACCTAGTACAGTAGAAATGTCATGGTTCTAGGATAAAATACCTGGGTGTGGATTCCCAACTCCACCAGCCACCACCTTCATGATAGTGGAAATGCCATTTTATTCTCTAAGCCTCAGTTTCCTTGTCTGTACCATGGGGCTCATTTAGTTTTGTACACAAAGATGTTCATGATTAGTGATAAATGCCTAGGAAGGTCCTGGCATAGGGAAGGCACTCCAGAAACACTGGTAATAATTTATTTATCTAAGTTCATTCTTATTTTAATGTTATTTATTATGTTCTCATCCTGATCCAAAATCTTAATTTGAAGTATTGTACTATTATTGCATTTCAGAGGTTCTTGACTATAGGATCCTTTTATATTTTCTTAGTTGTACTGGCAAATTTTTGTTTTTTAAATGAAAAACTAATAGCTATCTGCCTAACAACAGAATTTTGAGACCTTGCCACTTTGGTTTAACAGAGCATTTTGAAATTAACATGCCTGAAATGCAAATTTCTGGTTTTTGCTTCAGAAATCTATTTCCTATTTCAGTTCGTGGCAGCCCCATCTTCCCAGCCAGTTAGGCAATAGTCTCAAGTGCATCAGAAGAGCCTGTAGGCTCTTTTTGCTTTACAGCAAATCCAGATTCTGACACTTGTCAGCACCTCCAGTGTTCCCTCCCTTGTCCAAGGCCCCACCATCCTTCCCTGGGATGCCACAGTCTCCTTGCCCTCTATAAGCTCTACACGGCAGCAAGAAAGACCTCTTTTGAACATGCGTCAGGTTATATCACTCCTCTTCTCCAAACCGCTCCCATGGCTCCCATGTTGGAATAGAAGCCAAGCCCTAACTTTGGCTGACTTACAGCCTTGCATGTCTTCCCTCTTGTCCTTTTATCTTTGATCTCACTTCCCGTACCCCCTCACTTTCTCTGCTCTAGTCATCCTGCCTCCTCACACCCAAGGCTTTTGCACATGCTGTTCCTTCTGTTTTTAGTGGTCCACCTCAGGTCTCTCCCCAGTGTATTACCCTCCCACTTCAAGTCTTTGTTCCAATGGTATCCTTTCAGGGCTCACCCCCAGCCTCCTCATTAGAACACAAGCCCCACTCTCCACGAACACCCTCCTTCCTCCTGCACTTTTTCCCACAGCCTCAGCAATGTCTAATATATTTATGTGTTTATTTTGTTCATCGTCTTTAACTTTCTTGTAAGTGCCAAGAGGGTATGGATATATGCCCATTGTGTTCTTTATTTATCTCAGTCACTAGATTAGTACCTGGTATATCACAGGCTTCTACTACACATTTTCTGGGTATGTAAGTATATCTGCATTCATGTTAATGGCGTGGCCCAAATAATTATGGGCTTCTGGGCAAGTCAACAAAAGGGCAGAGACGGCTTTGTGTATATGATTATAGTCTCTTCCACACAGCATTAGTGGGCTTAAAAGTTCCCTGCTAGGTTACGAGCAGGAAGGGTTTCATTCATTTCAAGTCCATAGTCTGGAGTACAAAACTCAACAACTGGATCTTCAAGGGATGGGGAGGAAACCAGGGACATTACTGAAGCTTCCACTTACTCGGCATCTTTTGGGGTGCCCAGCTCCATTATAGGCGCCCCACTTCATTTTCCTGGGTTAGTGTCACACTGTCTCCAGGTAGACAGTGTCTGGCACTAGAACTGATTCCAGCTGCTCCTCCAAACGACTTCTCTACACTCAGAAAATTCAGCTTGTGTTCAACAACCCTAAATGTCCTGACAGCAGCTCTCAGAGAAAGATCAAAGATAAACAACTGCAGTCGGGCCTCAGCATTCCTGGATTCTGTATTTGTGAATTCACCTACTTGCTTAAATTTATTTATCATCTCCAAATAAACGCTCTCAGTTCTTCCACAGCCATCTGCAGGTGAGCACAAAGCGAGAGGACTGAGCTGCCTGCTGCGCATGTTCTGGTGTCGTCGAGCAGGGCGACTGTCTTGTTCATGTGTTTCTGCCATACATATGTGCCTTTTTAAGGCCTATTTACTGTCACATTTTCCACATTTTGTTAGGAAACAACCGCAAGCATAGTGCTGAATTGATACCTATGGCTTCTGTGCACACGTCTGGGCTGTGATGTGCCCGACAGAGATAGCACATACATGATGCTCAGACATGAATTCTGGTGCTGGTGTCTGGGTTCATGTGGATGAATCAACAACACATATTAAAGGAGGTTCACAGAATCACTTGTAAAACAGGCTTCTATGTTAACAAAAATCCTGTGTCCAGAGGCCCTTGGGAACTTAACCCTGTATTTCCTTTAGGAGCAATGCTTCAGTGCTCAAAAGTTTATGTTTGTGGCAACTTTATGGACTGTAACTACTGCAAATGGAGAGAATTAAGTGTCCCATATACAGCTCCCCATGTCCACAGACTTGCACACTTGTCTACCTGTGTTTCTACTCATTTGTTTGTATTCAGCTCCTGGCAGCGGACAATGACATTAGCACCAGCGCCAGCACCATAACACCCAGGGATGTAATGACTGCAGTGTAAGAGCTTAGGTGACAGTCACATAGTTGTGGATTGATGGAGACCACTACAAAATGTCTGAGCAGGATTTAATATTAACCAAGTGACTTTCTGTGTTTACTTGTGAGTTGTCTGAAGTTTAGGCATCTTGTCTGAAGGTGGGCAGTGGACTCATAGTAAGTAAACCTCTGTGAGTCACTGGTCACCCTGAGGCCCGTACTGGCCTATGAAGCTGTGACTCCTCAAAGGACAAGATAAGGCCACAGCTGAGGACATTTGGCTCCAACTCTAATTAACTACAAGGAGACTGCAGCTGCAGGCTCCACCCTGCTACAATAAATACCAACCTAAAGATAAGGTAGTTCTCCTCATTCATTGACATAATTTACTACTTGGGAAAATTCTCCCAAGATCCTGCCAGATTCCTGAGTTTTCTTGAGTCTCCTCCTCCTTTGTTTGAAAACCAAATAAATACAGTTGGCCCAGAGAAGTCTTTGTCTAAACGTAGAGAATTTCAAAGCTGTAAGAGAGTTAGACCCTCTAGCATCCTGAAATCATTTCAATTGTCTCGTTTATTTAAGCCTTCGCTGTCCACTCACTTGGGAGATTGTGGGCCTGGTCAGCCTGCAACAACTAAGGGTTATTTAACCTGATACTGGATTCCAATCGTAGCTCAGCCCAGAGCTATGTGCTCTCAAGCTAGTCACTCATGGGCCCATTTCTTTAAACCTACTTCAGGCTGATTACTATCGGACAAGCAGGGAAGTCTTGCTGCTGAGCACAGGGCCCAGCACACAGCTTGTCATGGCCGGGCAGGACTTCCAGCAGGAACAAGGCTGCCCTTGAAGACTGTAATCAGCAAGGGCCAGCAGTGCTCAGCCTTTCTCCTCCGGTCAGTGGTCTGGCCTCCTGGCTCTTGCAGGCCTGCGCCTTGTCTCCTCAGAGCTGCCTTCAAGGGTGTCTGCCCCGGGGAGCCCAAGTCAGAAGGTACTCAGAGGCCGGGGACAGCAGCAGTCCCAGACGTGTAGCCCCTAGGCCATATCATGGCTACAGATGAAGCTCCTTTGGCCTGCGTGTGTGTACATTTTATGTCAACATTTATATATTGAGAGATTTCCTTTTTCAAAAAATCCAGTTTTCTGGCTTAATCAAGAATCTTGAATCCTAGCGCCTGCATTCCTGCTTGCCAATGACTGTCTTAGGTTGAGGAGTGACTCCTTTGGGCCAGAATTTTGACCAAGCTATTGCTCTTGGACATGGTCTGTCGGCTGCCTGGCACTGGCACTTTGAATTGTTAGTATAGTCATTTTGTTGGCAGAGAATCTGGAGTTGAGATCTGGGGTGATACTAACTCAAGGCCTCAAGTCTATCAGTGTGGAGCTGGGACTTGACTCCTCAGCTGGCAGTGATCCCCAAGGGGGCTGGGCACACAGCTCTGCAAGGTTCATTGGTTGGTTCCTCTTTCTGTGAGAAGACTGAAGAACTTGGGCTGAGAGACAAATCTATGGGGAAAAGGCTGGCCAGAGAGGTAAAGCTGAGAACACAGCCTCTAGCAGTAGCCAGCAAACTCCTCTCTTCTGCCCAGCTGCTGGTAAACACTGATCCCTGCTCTGTAAATAAACTTGGGAAGGTTCAGCCCTCCTGGCTCTGCCGACGTGGTGCTCTCAAGTGTCCCTCTCACCTGCCCTTTCTGCTGAGAATTAAAAGCTTTACAGGACCCTGGGGTGTGCAAAGAGCTGGACTCTAACATAGGTGGAACTGGGAAACTAGTACGTGACAGAGAATTGACCACAAGTGTTGGTGTCATCTGTAAAATCGAGGTCCAGTTATAATCATGTCACCAGATTATATCTATTCAGAGCCTAGCCAGCTGCTCAGGGGCTGGCAGTCTTTTCCCCATGTTTCAAACACTGAGGCACTAAGTCACCCCAAGAAAGTCACAGACTAAGCAGCCTCTCTTAGCTCTAGCTGGCTAAATTTTAAAAATTACATATAGTTATAAAAGTAGTAGTATGCACCCTTTAAAATCTTTAGTTTTGCTACTCAAAGATAAACCATTGAGTAATTTGACTGTTGCTCTTTTTCTTTCCAAGCACAAAATTTGGGGGGCAAGGTGGCATGGGTTTTATTTTTACCCAGTTATAACCATGATATACATACAACTTTGCTAAAATATTCTGAGCACATTTAAAGTCAACGTGGTGTTTCAGGTTCAAAGTCAAGGCAGACTTAAGTCTCAAAGTCAAGTTTATATTATAAAAAATGACCATGACCAGCTCTGCCAAGAATAGATGCAGAAGAAATGAAGAAAGGCAGTAAGAGAGCAGGGGAGAAATTATGAGGTTTTAAGAAGGTTGCAGAAGGTAAAGTGAGATGAGAAGAGAGGCAGTGACAGAAGGAGAGATGGCTTCTGGGGAAGTTTAGGAGGCAGACTGTTCGGGGCCTAGAATAGGAAGGCCATGGGCAAGGAGGAAGGCTGGGAAGAGATCACAAAGATGCTGGGAAAGTTACAAGCTGGGGGTGATAAAACACCAATGACTGTCACTTCTCAACATTCACACCTGCCTTCTCTCTTGTTAACAGAACCCTAGGTTTGGTGGAGGGGGCAGTTTACCCAGTTTTTAGCATACAGACAGTAAGACACCAAACTCCGTGTCCACATTTGCAGTGGCCTATCTGACTGTGAGTTGTGAGCAGCAGCACTTTGACACTTAGAAGCTAGTTTGCTGTGTAGTTTCCTATGAGGGCTAAAAGAGAAGAAGGCATACACCTTCCCAGGCTTTGAGTATTCCCTGGTGCTGCCCACAGGGCGCAATCCAGAACCAAAGCTTAGCTAACACCTGCCGAAGGAAGCCAGGCAGCCAGCAGGTGACCCAAGAGTCCTGAGAGCCTTGTGCAGTCACTCCAGACACCAGGAAGAGGGGCCCTGGGAGATCTACCCTCTGTCCCCTTTTTTCAGGGCACAAAGCCTGAAATTGTGGGAAAAGCACAGTGTTGGACCCATCGACTAAGGACACAAGTCTTGACTTTTTTGAGCACTTCCCACCTGTCAGGGCTGTTTGTGACAACCTGACCTCTGCCCTCGGTGTCAGCCTGTCTCCATCACACTTCTTTCCCTGAGACTTTGGCTGAATTCTGGGGCTTTGCCCATGCAGTGCTCTCTGCCTAGAAAGTCCTTGTTAGCCTCACCAGCCCATTGATGTTCTAATTCATTCAGGCACTTGTGCCTCCATGCAGCTCCACAGGACGCTAAGCTCACAGATAGAGGTCTGGCACCAACAAGACAGACTATTCATACATAGCTCGCCCTGTGGGACACAGCCTTCCATTTCTGGGGGCGTTTCTGAGCCTATATGCGTGCGTCCACACTCACTCACACATACACATGCATGCATACACACACATTGCCTCACAAGTGTTGCTGGTGCGCTCTGAAGGTCTCCAGCAGAAGAGGTGAAAATGCTTCCCTCCCTCTACAGCTGCAGCATGGCAGGTAAAGCTGCTCCCACACAGCCTGACCTACCTAGGATGGTGATCACAACACCTTCTTTAACAATGGGATCAATTTTCCTCCATCACCCCAAGGCCTTGGGATCGCAAAGTCCTGATGTTGTCCTCATCTTTGGAGTTGGATAGCCAGGTTTGGAGGGAGCTGTGTCCCAGACTCTTACCCACAGGGAGGTGCTGTGATGCTCATTGTACAGTTGAGGCAAGGAGACAGAAAAGCCACCCAAGTCACTCAGGGTGACAGGAACAGAAGGCACCAAGGGGCAGCCATGGCATTTTCCAACGGACATCAAGAGTTCTGTGTGAACTTTGGCACCCCACTTCCACCAGGCCCTGTTTGCAAATGAGGCCCCTCAGACATGTACACTGTACCTCCAGGGACCACCCTGTTCCTCCAGGGCTGTAACTGAAGTCAGAAGGCCAACATTTCTCCAAAATTTCACTTTGCTTCCCTTCCCTTCCCTTCCCCTCCCTTTTCTCCCCTCCTCTTTCCCTTTTCTCCTTCCCCCTTCTTCTCTGTCTCTGTCTCTGTCTCTGTCTCTGTCTCTGTCTCTCTCCAGTACTAGGGCTTGGACTCAGAGAGTACTTGGCCACATCCCAGCTCTTTGTTGCCCAGGCTGATCTCAAACTTTCCACCCTCTTGTCTCAGCATCTGAGTGTCTGGGGTTATGGGCATGTGCCGCCACACCCAGATCAACCTCTGTCTCTTAATCTCCCTCTCTCACTCACACACAAGGCCTTCTAGGACAAGTTACAGACTGGGACAGAATGCTTGAAAAAATATACACTTGACACAAGGCTTATATTCAGAAAAATAAAAAAATTAGTTCAAATTGGTAAGACCAATGAACTACGTACCAATGACCAATGACCTTACTTTTTAAATGGGCAAAAGAGCAAAATAAGAGATAGATAATAGGAAGAAGGGAGATAGCTCTTTTGCAAAGGGTTAGGGGATCAAGGGATGAGTGAGGTGGGGGAGAGGGGGGGGAGGGAGTGACAAAAGGAGTTAAAATGTGTTACGTATGTGCACCAAGTCCTCACAAGCAATATGAGCATTATATACTACAAATATGTACCAAAAAGGGAAGAGGATGAAGAGATGGAAAAGAGAAGGGAAAGGGGATGAAAAAAGGAAGAAAGATGTATTCTGTACATGTACCAACTTCATGCAAGGAGTGTAAACAATATGTACTACAAGCACGTACTAATAAAAAAGCAAGTTAAACATACATTTACCAAATGACACAGCTATCCTACTCCTAGGTATTTACCCAAAACTTTAGAAACACACCCATCCATTGAAAGATGTACACACAAATGTTTGTAGCAGTTTTACTTGTAGTAGCAAAAAAACCAGAAAAAATAATTGTCTATAACAGATGAATGGTTAAACAAATCATGGTTTATGCTTCACTAGTACAATGGAACACACATAAAAAGAAGTACATTATCGATAAGCCAGGCATGGTGGTGCACAACTGTAATATCAGCATTTAGAAGGCTGAGATTGGATAACTGTCCATGAGTTCAAGGCCAACTTGAGCTACACAGCAAGGCTGTGTCTCAAAGAACCAAAAAAAAAAAAAAAATATATATATATATATATATCTATACACATGACCCTTAAAATAATTATGGTTAGTGAAAGAAGGAGGGCCCCAACAAAGCGCAGAATGTGTGATTATATAAACTACTAAAAAGTGCGAAGTAGGGGTGAGTGGTAGAGCAGGTGCACAGCTTGGGCCAAGGCCTTGGGTCACAGGGAAAGACAGAGAAGAAAGGAAGGAGGGCAAGGAGAGGAGGGAATAAGGAAGGAGGAGAAAGTAATCTTCAGTGACAGAAAACAACCCATGTCTTGTCTGGGAATGAGAGAGGATGGAGCTCGAGAGGAACAAATTACAAAATGAGAGGACAATGGATATGTCATTATCTTAAGTGTGATGATGCTCTCAACTTAGCAAACTGGTCAAGCTTGCCAAATTGTACACTTGAAATATATGCAGCTATACCTCAATAAAACTAGGAGTAGGAGAAGGGGTAGGAAAAAGGAGAAGGAAACCAGGTCCACAGCACAACACTCACACATACTTGTACTCGCAGAGTACAGAATTGCTAAATGGCCTCTAGGGCAGCCTCAAGAACCTCCCAACTCATGATTCCATCTGTTAAGGACAACAAAGCTACTTGTCACTTACTCGGCGTTCTTCTATAGTATTCCCTGTGTTGCTGGCTTGCACTAGGCACTGGCATGCAGAGGTAGGTCACATACCGCCTTTGCCTAGGATATTTATTATAGCAGGCACAGTGTGACTTTCCCCAAATTTAACCAAAGCACTTAGCCCCACGTCCCAGCCCTCCAACCGATCTCCCTTCACAAAAGCCATTTGAGCCCTTCCTGGATCTGACTTTGTTTCCAGCCTTGCCACCACTTGGGAGAAACCTTCAATTAGCTCATAGCTCCAGCAGAATTCCTTTATCTCTGCTAAGCAGATCCAAGCAGAATCCCATCTGATTTCTAATAATTGACTAATGGGATCTGAGTCAAGTCTTCATGGAGTCACAGAAATACAGGGCAGGAAAGAAATTGAAAGTTTCAAAGTCCAACATCTGTGTGAATGAAGTGCCATTTCTCTGAGTGACCTTCCTGTTTGAGGGAGCTCAAGACCAAGAAAAGAGAAGGAATCTCTGGAAAACAGAGAAATTATAAAGTTCTTTCTTTTTAACTGTGGGAAAGAGGGAACTGATGTTTATTAATTATGTGTTATTGCTAAACCTGTGCTGAGACTTTATGCATAAGAGGTTTCTAATCTAGTTAATTCATATGACAGGTTTGCTCCTATGAGGTTAGATTAGTTATGATGCACATTTCAAAGGTATCAAAGGGTTGGAGAAGTAACTTGCCATAGTCACAGAGTGAGTCTATGGTAGAGGCCAAGAAGGCAGTCTGGGCACTCTACCCTGTCAACTATTCAGGCAGCAGGATGAAAGGGTCTATCACTGCCTCGACTTGGATCCTGGTCTCTTTCCCCTAGATGTTTGGCCTCCAGGATCCCCCGCAACATCTATTCCTGGCCAGTCCTAAAGACTCTGAACACTATCCTCTCTCAGGTACACAGCTCCAAAGGGAAGTCCTCCTGTGGAAGTGGGAAGGGCACCCCTGCCCTAGCCTCTGACCTCAGCATGGTTCCCGGGTCCTGGGCTCAGTGAGAAGCTATGGAATCAGTAGAGGATCCCTAAAGAATGGCTTTGAGCTGGGCTTGAGGTGGATCTGAGAGTGCGAAGACAGCAGGAGTAGCAGCAGGAAGACAATGTCAGGGAGCGGGATAGGGAAAGTGGAAAGGAGCGGCATAAAGGGAAGATGGCTGATTGTCTTGGTTACTTTTCTATCATTGCTGAGACAAAGTACCTGACACCCAAAGTTAAGGCAGGAAAGGTTTATTTAGCCCACAGTTTGTAGAAGTTTCAGCCTATAATCAGCTGGCTCCCAGGCAGAGTGGCACATGGCAGAGGGCAACAGCCCACGGTGGAGGAAGATAGATAGCAAAAGCAACAAGAGCACAAGAGGAGGAGCTGCCGGCAGCCTCTTTGCCTCCCTTACGCTGTGTGCAAACTACCCGCCCCAGGGCAGGTGTAGCGCTCACACCCCACAGTCCCAGCATTGGACCATGGACCAATCATAAACTCTAGAAGCCCACCCTATGACTTTGAGGCTTTGAGGGGGACATGTAGACACAAACCATAACACTGATCTTGGGTGGAAGACATCCAGTGTCACTTAGGGATGTTTCTGTAGTCAGAAAGCATCAAAATTTCCTCCAGCTTTAGCTCACTCTGTCCAGGCCCCGGGCCAATAATCTTGTTCTGAAGAACCCAGCTAAGAGCTTAGCTGGGAGGAACAGACACATGCAGGACTCCTCTGAGAATCGGACAAGAGAGAGTGGGAGAGCAAAGGGACAAGAAATGAGATGAGAATTTGGGCTCTGAGATCACAAGTTTGGTACCTCAGTCTCCATAACAGCCGGGGGAGTTGCACACATTCCCCATAACTCAGCTTCCTCTTGGATAATGATACTCTCTTCCCCTGGACTGCCAGGAGGTGCCCATGATGTCCAACATTCCTGCACTTGCGTGTCGTGTAGTATGTGTCTCAGTACTCTGAACAAAGCAAGGGTGCACTCAGCCTGTGGAGGAAGGAGGCAGGAGCGAGTGGCATTGTGGGTGCCTGCTATACAGGCCCTTTCCTGCAGAGGCTGCTAGCAGGCTGCTCCTTTCAGGCAGGCAGGATTTAATCAGTCCTTCTCTGGCAGATGAGAAAATGGCCTAGGGGTGGGGGGTGGAGTGGGTAACATGATGTGTCTGAGGTTGCAGGCTAACAAGTGGCAGAACTGGAAATGAGCCAGGCCTGACTCTGAGGCCAATGCTGGCTCTGAGTTGTGAGTGCTTCCAGGAGGCCCAGGGCCACTTCAGTGGATGGAGCAGAGGCTCCTCCCTCTGGCCCTGTGCCCCAAATGGAGGGAGGAGGCTGGTGTCACAGGCCTTAGCCTCACTGCAGAGGTGATGTTTGTGGCACACCTTTTCCTACTTGTTTTCAGTCCACCACTTCTGGAAGGGGGTTGGAAGGAGGTGAATGGCACGGTGAAGTGTTGGGAGGGGGCTCCTGCGGGAGAGTGGTGCCAAACTGGGCTCGTACTGAGGATCTGGGAAGACCCAGGATTTACTGTGCCTCTGTTCCATCACTGGAACAGACTGAAAGAATAGGTAACTACCCTCTGCAGAGGAGTGCCTGACCTGTGGCCTAGCTAGAGTGGAGGGCATACTGCTCAGGGCTCACCCCCTTAAAGTCCTCACCCTTCCTCAGCACCGCCTCTGTCAGCTCTTTGGATTCTGCTCTAGGTCCTCTTCTTCCAGCAAGCCTTCCCAAACAATCCCACGCCCCAGCAACCCTTTCTCTTGGGAGCCCACTGCTTGCAACACTGCATGACCAGCCCTGTTCTAGAGCCCTAGATCTTCTGGATTGTGAAAACTGTTGAGCAAAACTATTGCAACTCCGTGCCACTCTGAGAGTTCTTTCCAGGACACCCAGGCCTATGTGAGCAGATGGAGATGAGCAGCCGGTTCTCAAAACATACCATCTCTTTTCTAGATGGGTCTTTATTGAGACTGGTCTGGGACCTGCCCTTTGGGCACAATGGAACACATGGTCTATTGTAACAATGTTTTGAACACCTGCAGACATTCTCTGTACCCTTGAGCAATACCACTGGGAAGCCACACCCAGTACACTGGGGCTGGAGTTCTGACCCCACCATGTCAGGGGTGTATAACTCACGGTCACTTCCTTCTAGTAATCCTAGTTTGCTCAATTATGAAACTTTTTATCTCACGAGGCAGCACTGGGCCCCATCTACCATATGCACTCAGCACTGCAGCTTTATCTGTTTTGTTCCTGAATCATTCACCTATGGGCAGTAGAGCTAGGATGAAAGAATAAAGCCTCGATGCAGAAAGAACAGCATCTAAGTGCAGGTTCTGCTATACAGTAGCTGCATCATAACCTTGAACATGACTTCCTCTCTCTGAGCCTCAGTCCCCTTACCTGTAGAGTATGGATAGCATATGCTAAGTAGGCCTGAACTGGTGAGGTTATGTTACTGTTTTAGGGGTTTCATTTTATTTTTTGGTGTGGGAGATGGGAACCCAGGCCTTCAACGTACAAATGCATGAATACTACCACTGAACTGCACCCTCAGCTGCTTTGCTGTTGCTTTTTTTGGAGGGGTATGGACTGTCTATATTTTGTTTTTTCTCCTACTGCTACCTAGTTTTATAGGACAACAATAAAACATTTACTTCACTGAGCGGTAGGCCCAGTGGTGGATGTTGTGCCAATCCCCACATCGGTGCTCTAAAATTGGCCCTATGATGATGACTGGCACCTAACACTTGAGAGGCACACAGTTAAGTGACCATGTTACTAATATCTCTGTGTGCCAGGCCCTGTGCTGTGCCACACATCTCCCCTCCAGCCAGGCTAGAAAGCTCCCTGAGGGAAGAGATCACATCTGATGCACAGAGAGAGTAGACAACATGGGTTAGGTGAATGAACAGATGTAAACATGCCTTTGTACTCACTCACTGTGGCCAGAATAGAACCTTACCACTTCAGGTACTTGATGAATATTTGATTAACCAGAACCACAAGAATATAAACTATCATCAGTGGCTTTAATCTGAATCCTAGAAGGCCCTGAAACCATGTCAGTGGGGGTCCCTCCTGCTAATTATAAGCTCCTCTGTGGTCCTCCTCTAAGAAAGCTCTAGGCTTCCTCTTTAGTGACAGCCCAGTTCCCCTCTGCAGTGGCTACATGACAGATCTGCATACTGAGACTGCTTGCCAGCCAGACCACCTCCCCTTGGTTACAAGGCTCGCCTGGCTTCTGAAAGCAGCAGCCACCCCCATCCCATTGAGAAGCTGCTAGGAGCCTTTCTCATGCTGCCTTCCAAGTGGGGCTTCCGTGTCAGCCTTTACAGGTCACCCTCAAAGACCCCTCTTCTGAGGCTGCCAGAGATCCCGTGGTAGGGAGGCCTGGCTAAGGGTACAGAGATTCTAAACAATCCCCAGAGATTTAATCCTCACAGCACTGCCCAAAGCAAAGATGCGCAGTTAAGGAATTGGAGTCAAGGGCCCAGAAGCAAACAAGCACAAACTGCCGGAGTTAGGCTGCACTCCTGAGCCTTGCAGGCCAGGCCTGCCCTGGGAAGAGCCTGCCTTCCAGCCTGGCCTCCCTCTCTGTCCTCCTTGGGGGCCAGCCAACAACTGTTGAGTACTGTGTGCCCCGATCAAAAACCTACATCAGAGGTCACAAACCAATGGCCTGCCACAGATATATTTTCATATGTGTATTTGAAAATGTTGCCTCCTTGGCCATAATTTGAAAATTTGGCCATGTCACAAACAAATATGCAGATTTCTATCTTATAGATCAGTAGACATGAGAACACTGGGCCCACATTCTTATGGGCTGGAATGGCAGCTACTGACTCAAGCAAGAATTTTTCAGCTGCTACAGTCTGGGCTACAAAGAGCCCAGAGAACTGTTTTCCTGTGTGTTTGAAGGAATTATATGTTTTACTGTGGCAGACAGGTTCCCTAAGGACCTTAGAGTATAAGGAGCATCATTCTCTGCTTCACAGATGGGGAAACTAACTTGCCAAGATTCAAACCCAAGCAGTCTGACTTCAGAGTCTGCCCAGACATTAGTCTGTGGCAAATGGGCAAAGTATGGGCAATGTAGTGAGAGTTGTGTTTTTTCTTTCTTTTTCCAGTGCTGGAGAGGGAATATGAGGCCTCACACATGATGCTAGGTGAGCATTTTACCCCTGAGCCATACCCCCAGCTTGCAGTGAGTTTTTAAAAAGTAAAATGCATTCCATTTGAAGTGGTACCTCTTTGCTGATATTGTAGTCTTATTTGGAGGGTCGAGCTATTTAAGTGCTCTTCCTTTTATGATAGTGAACAGAACTCTAAGTGTCACTTGAAATGTCCTTACCTGCACAATAAAAAGTTGGCCCACCCAGGCTAGATTCCCAAATATACGGGTCTCCATGAAATCCAAGGCCGGAGACCTGTGGCTTGCTCTCCAGTTCTCCCCGCTCCACAGGACAGCAGGCTTCTGCTCCCGCTCCTAGTTAAAGTCACACAACAAAGCGCACCGCAACTCCAGCTACCTACACCAGCCTCCGCCATCATCAGTCTCGAATTAAGTCATTCCCAAGTCCTCCCCTCAGCAAATCTACAGGGCACTTGTCCATGCCTCTGGTTACATTTATCTTATTCTTCCTCAGGTTACAGATACTTGTACCTTGTCCACCCTCGTAGGCCCTAAAGCAGGAAGAGCATAGAAGAAAAGGTTGCTGACCCTTAGCCTGCCAGAGGAGGAAGGGCCCGTATCGATTATTGCTTCTGTCTACTGTTTCACAGGGGTGGACGAGAAAGGTCCTGATGTCAGGCCACCCAGAGAGTTGCTGGGAGGGCCAGGCTGACAACTCCATGCTGACTCTTCGGTGCTCGCTCTTTGCACCGAACCAAGTTGCTTCCCAGATGCTCCCTTTTGGTTGGCTCAGCATCCAATGAGAGGACAGTGGTGGGCATGTGCCAAGTTCTTCATACACAGCTCCCATTAAGGATACACAGCAGCCAGGGGAATAGAGCCCCCAACTCCATCCCCACGGCCCTCAGCTCAGTATCACCTGCACCAAGCCTTCACTCAGCATCATCTGTCCATCAGAAGAAGCAACGGCCCCCATCCCCCAGTGGCTAGATGTCCCTATGTGGCTGAGAAGTGCAGACTTCATCGGTTAGGGCTGTGGCTCCAGCTTGCTGAGTAAGCATGGGTAAACGCCCCCACCTCCTGGGGTGTCAGGTGCTCCTCCTAACAGGTGGAATCCTGAGAGTAGACAGGAGAGAGGATCCCTCAAGCCTGCTGGATGGTTATGGGCACTAGACAGGGCTTCCAAGTGGAATTTAAGAGTCCTGCTTCTAAAAGCCTCCAAAGACAGGGAAGGTTCTGGTTCACCTGGAACGAAAGATAGTTTGCTGGAACAGCACCAGTGTGAACTTGGATGGTCAATCAGATGTTATGACCACTTCCTGGGGACAAGGGTCAACAGGTCTTTAGAATTATTTGGAAATGTCTCAGGCTGAATAGAAGCCTGTTATCATTATCACTAATCCGAAACTCAGTGCAGGAAATAAGACAACAGTGGCATCATCTTACTAAAGCCGTCCCTACTACTTGGTATGTATTATGGCTTATATCTAGGTGTCCTCCCAAAGCCTCATGCAGTCATAGGCAGGGCTTTTGGGAGGTGGCTGGATCTAGGATGTGTGATGCTGGGATCAAGGATGTGATGCTAGGGTTAAGGGAGTGGAAATGCTACTTACCCTAAGAGTGAGTAGCCTGCATAAGAAATAAGGGACAGAAAGGGGCTTGTTGGTGTTTGTCATTTGTTGCTTGCTGCTCCTGCCTGCCATGAACTGCTTCTCCCCTGAAATGCCTCTCTGCCACGCCACTCTGCTTTGGAGCCAGCCAATTAGTAACTGAAACCTTTACAGAGTGTGAGCCCAATAAATCTTTCCCCCTTTAACCCTGGGTGTCAGGTATTTTGCCTGAGCAATAAGAAAAGTAACTAAGACAGTAGGAAAGACCATTCCCCTACTCCTCTGTTTCCCCATCACCTCCACATCAGCATGCCTTACAGCTCCTAGACACGTCCCCACACCTGCATCTTTAGGCATTTGTCTCCCGCCGTTAGATGTGAGCTCCTTGGAACCAGGGATCCACTTTCCTCTCACTCTTCCCTACACCCCATGCAGCAGCTCAGGGCCCAGCTGATATTCAATAACAGACACTGATCAATGTTCAGCAAGACTAGGGATCCCCTCAACTCTCTATTCTGGAATAAAGTTGCATTTAGGTTTTGTAGACGTAGCAGGTGCAACCATTCAATTTGAGGGCTGGGGACGCTGCCTTTCAGAGGGAAACTGGCTTACCCAAGGTCACTCAGTCAGCGGGGGTTTGGACTAAAAGCAATCCTTCACCTCTTATTCCAGTGTACTTCCAGCTCAGCATTCTCCAGGTCCCACAACGTGCAGCTATGCAACCCTGGGCAGGACCCTTAGCTTCTCTACCCTGGTTTTCTCACTTGTAAAATAGGTAAAATTATATATCGTGCCAACATATTGGGATGGTCTGACAGTAAATAACAGATCCTGTGTAACATAGAGCACAGCACATAGGAAGCATGAAAATGTGTGTCTGTCATGACCAGGGTGCAGAGTGAGCCATTTTCCTTGGTAAAGTGGTGCCTACCACATGGCAGCAAAGCAGAGCTTACGGTAAACTCTGCAGCTGTGACTCATACATGCTTCAAATCAACCGGCAAGTCCTCTGCAGCAATTTCTTGGAGAAATGCCTGATCTCCCATAATGAATCCTTCACAGCTTTCCTGTCCCTGAACCCCCATACATGTGCACATGTGCACAGAGCTCATGCAACAGGAAGGTACCGTCGGGAAGCAGCAGGACCTTTGGAAGAGCATCTTTTCACCTGCGGTCAGATGAATAGGCCTACCACTTTCAGCCGGGCAGGCATGGGCACATCACTTAATCTCTTAAGCCTCAGCCTCCTTCTCTTTAAAGCGGTGCCCATTGCTATGAGCATTACCTGAAATAGGGAATGGCCTGGTATCCTATAAATGATATTAAGAGAAATAAATGATTGTCCTCTTTTAATGTAGAGTCCACTTGACAAAATGTCAGCTCCAGAAGTGGCCTAGGAGCCATTTAATCCAGTCCCCTCAGCATATAAATGGGGACATAGAGTGCCTACAGGCCCAGCGTCACACAGTGAGGCAGTAGCTGAATGAAACCTGGGACCTGGTCTCCTGACTTTCCATTGCCCACTTCTCTTGGCCCACTTGTTCTGGTCTGCACGCAGCAGTGACTGGCATGGCTCTGTTCCTGGGCCTCTTCCCTTCACTGTCGGCTCTTACACCGGCCAGCACCATCTCGATCCTTGGTTGCTAATATCACCACCCTCCCAGGCACATCTGGCCCCACTGACCCTTGTCAGGGGCAGGTAAAGTATCTGTTATCCCTGTAACAGCAGTAACCGTGGTAGGAGCAATAGCAATAATAAGGATAACCAACCCCCACAAAGTGTCGTACATTTGAAATTCCTTTCACCTCACCATCAACACGCTGTCACTTTTCCTGTCTCGCTGCCTTAGCTATGTCATTTCCTCAAATGTGCTCAGTCCAACACTTAGGGAGCACCTACTTTAGGCCTATCCCAGGCCAGAGGCTAGAAATGGAGAGGAAAAGCCCAGGCCTCTGTCAAAAGAATCTCAAGTCTAACAGGGATTTAGGGAAGAGACATGGTGATTTCTTTTTCCCTAATTATTGTAGCAACAAAATGCCTTGCCTCACCTTGTGGGGAACCTCCTTTATCATGCGGTCAAAAGGCAAGTAGCCTCCATGGGACAAACTAAAGCAAAAAAGGTTGAGTGTAGGCTGAAAATGACACCATGAAGGACAATAAAGAAATAGAAAATATGAGCACCAAAAGCTTGCCTCCCCTGTCTCACCGAGAGTCTGGGGAGAGATTCCGGAGAGCGTAGGAGAGCAGCAGCGGGATTTGCGTGGAAGCCTGGTCCCTGTTCCCCTGCCAGAGCACAGGATTCAGATGCTTCTGTTCCCCTAGGCCAGGACTCTGCCCATAGATGCCAGGCTTTCCAAACCCAGGGCTAAGCATGTGCCTCCTTGGGGCCATTAGGACGGTGTCATAGCCCTTGCAGTGGCGATGCTGGTACCTCCCGACTCCCACCCAGGCCCTCAGTCTGGTGGCCAATAGACCCCAGCATTCATTATCCCCCAGCAGGGATCACCATGCACAAGGATGTGGATGATGCCGGGTGGGAGGTGGAGGGAGGGGCTGAGGATCGAAGGCAGCTGTCTTTCTCCCTCTCCCAGTCTATCTCCGGAGTCTCTACTATGTGCTAAGCCCTTATTTGAGATGCTTCTGTGAACATCTTGTTTAAACCTCAGAACAACCCTTTGAGGCATGTATCCCTCTTCCCAGGTTTACAGATGAAAAAGTTCAGACTTGGGGAAAAGTAGCTCAACAGTGTAGGGATCCCTGATGCCTCCAGTGCCATAAGGTCAATGTTTCACTTGAGCAGCCCAGAGTTAGAAGAGATTCACTGAGGAACCTCCAATTATTCCACGAACCTAAACATGAACTGCTTTAGTAGAAGGTCCTCCAACCCTTAAAAGCAGCTTGAATGGTACCTTAAACTTGTAGAGACCATTTAATCCAATTCCTGTATTTAACAGACAAGCAGACAGACACCCATACCTAAAGAATTTTAAGATGGCTACTTTGGTCAACTAGCAAGGGAAAGGCCTAGGCTCCCACTCTCTGGCACTTTCTGTGCATGGCTCTACCTGCAGAGATCCTTTTCCAGGCAAGCTCCCCTAGCCCGGCCCAGTCCAGCCCATACTACCAGACAGGCGGAGAAGGCCAAGGAAACAGGGAGCATATGAGCAGGCCTCTCCTGGAGTCTGCCAGGCTGAGGCAGAGAACGGGGTACTTCCTCAGGCAGTAGGGCAGCAAACAGCGCTGCTCCCTGCTGGAGGGCGGAGGGGACAGCAGAACATCCCATAGAAGCTCAGGGAAATCCCATGATCAGGGCTCTCACTTCAGGGGTCATCGGCAGTTTTTCCAGATCTTCTGTAGGGCCCTGGTGCTTCACACAGGGGAATCTGGCAAGGAAGCAGTCTTTGGCACTTGACCTTGGGGTGGGTGCAGGGTTCCAAAGAGAAGCTAGCATGCTCACCAAATGTCAGAAGACAAATAGGAATGGGGAGGGGCAGTTCCCCCAACAATTCCTCCTTATCGCCCACTTTGGGCTTCTGCCCTACGGCAATCAGCATCCTTTAATTAGTCAATTTCACGGCTGGGGGTGGGGTGCTTACAGGATGTAGGAGAATGAAAGGAGGGTAAGATGAGTCACGATCCATGCCTCCTGGCTGGTCCCCCCCAGGGAGGGATCCTACCGCAGCGAGCGTTGCAAGCTCTGAGCCGCGCGGGGTCCCCTCCCGCTGCAACCGGCCTGCTCACCTGAGTCCGCCTGCCCGCCGCAGTCCCGCCAGCTCGCACGGCTCTGGCCCGCTTGGCGCAGCGCCTCTGCAGTCGCTGCTGCAGCCGCCTGGCCCCGATCAGCGACCTGCGGCGGTGGGGAGAGACAGACAGGGGCGTTGAGGGCGGGCACGGACGCCGGCAGCTGAGCTCTGCCGCTGACAGCCGGGCCCCTGTAGGCAGGAAGCGCGGAGCGCAGGCGGCCGCCGCCCGTCCGCAGCCCTGGCCCCCAGTGTCCCGCACTCAGCGCTCTGGAATCGGCGGCGCAGCTGGGCGGGGGCCCCGGGGACCCTGGGGTCCTCATCATCACCTGAGGAGGCTTCCATGGCTGTGGCTGCCCTGCCAGGGGCGCCGGCGCGCTCTCCGGAGCCCCGCAGCAGCAGCTGGCTGGCTGCTCGCAGGGCCGGGGCTGCCGGGAGAAGGCGGGAGGGAGAGGGGGTGCAGGGGACGAGCCCGTCGCAGCTGCGTAAGCGGCCCGTCCTCACTTTGCTTCTTAAAGAGATAGTTGTCCCTCGCTCCAGAGGCCCGGGAGTGGGGCACTAGCGCGTGGGGAACAGGTCGTCTCCCACCTGCACGCTAGCCTGCAGAAAAACAGGGCGACAGGCTTGGAAGGAAGGACTTTGTGACAGGCTACGTGACTGCGCAGGTTCTTTTATCTGTGGGCCTCAGCCTTCTCATCTGTGACATGGGATGATGACACACATCTCAGTCCCTGGTACACAGTGGCTCAGGTGTTAAATGCTAAATTTACCTGACTGCTCTTAGGAACATTTTCCTTCCCAAACTAGGACATAGCACCGGGGTTAATGTAAAGCGCACTTGGTAGCAGGAATCTTAACTATCTAAGGACAGAAAATAGTTTCTTGGTGGTTAAAATGGTGACTGGCCGGTAAGATGGAGCGATAAGCATCCACAGCCTACAGCAACTGAGTTATTATGGGTCTTTCCCCTCCGGTCTCATGTCATATCTTAAGGGAAACAAGAGATTCAAAAGTCAGGGCTCTGGTCTCCACTGTCATTGCTAGCCACGACCTTCGGATAAATTAGCTTCCTCTCCGGCCCCACCTTGGGAAGCGGGTGGAGGGAAAGGGCTTCCTCTTTCCAAACCAGCCCTGTCTCCTCAGTCACTGTCTGCTCAAGACCATCACCCGGCACTCCTTACCCTCGCCCATCTCTTGTCACTGGGTAATGTTTTATCTGTCCTGGTGCCACCTAAATTATACAAGTGACTTGTTTACATTTAAAACAGACCCAGGGAAGCAATGTAATCACTGTGTTTAGGAGAAAATTTCTGATACTGTCATTAAATATTTTTTCTCTTTCTCTCATTACTTATTTTGCTTAGTACTTAGACATTACTTATTTTGCTTAGTACTTAGAAGACATTTCCCAGCAATCTTTAGATCATCCCCCAAACAAAAGCACTCTTCCACCCACCCTGTTCCCATCTAGCATGGTATTAGCTAGTAAAGAATTCTATTAAGCATCAGAAAGCAGGTGACTGAGAAGAGAATCAATGTTTGCAACAAATGAGGATTATAAACATAAACAAGATAAAATTATTCCAAAGAAGTTAGAAATTTTGTTTTATACTAATTAAGAAATAACAGTACTTAACATGGTTTTTAGTTTCAAAAGCAATTTTAATTCCACTTCTTGGTAACCACACTCTTCTCACTGAATACAGCAATAAAAACTAACAAAATACGTATGGCAGATACCTGAGGAGTCTGAAGTGAAGGCAGATTGGCAAAGAAGGCAAAATTTGTCGAATCATTGAATTAGTGGTGAATTTATGAATTTTTCTTCTGATACTTCCTAACCTGGTATCGAGACAGAGTAAGACTCTAAAATGAGAAATCAGCACAGAGGAAGCTCTCAAAAAACCTCCTAGTTCTGACTTAAGGGTCAGGGAAGCTGATTTTTGATGCTCAGAGTGAGTGAGGGAAATCTTTTTTTAAAAAATTTTCTCCATTGTCTCAAAAACCAGTGCCCAACTAGTCCTGCAATAGGACTGTGGCAGGAGGTCACAGGTGACTCTGGGTGAGGTGAGGGAGAAACTTCTTAATCAGAGTAGCTGTGGCCCTGAGAGAGGAGGAGCCTCTGTGGCGTTTGTTTCTGTCTCTCCACCACATAGCTCCAGATGCAGGGGCAATTGTGGGAAGGAGGCAGCAAAGCAGAGCAAAGCAAATGAAGCTCCAAGTTCTAGATTTCTGATGAATCACAAAGAAAATAAGTCAAATAATGATAATATAAATAATCGTTTTCACTTACTACTAAAAACAACAAACTAGGAAAATAATCTTGGAAAAGTAGCAGAGAAAAATACATTAATTATCAGATAGTAATGGTTTGAATAATTGTAGATTTCTCATCAGAGCTGGTGGAGGGCAGAAGAAAATAAAACAAAATTTATTAAATTTCCAAAAAAACATGGGCATGATGGTGCATGTCTGCACAGTAGGCCCAGTACTCAGCAAGCCGAGGCTGGTGGACTTCTGTGAATTTAAGACCATCCTGGGATACATAGTGAGACCTTGTCTTAAAACAAAGAAAAGGAAGGAAGGGAGGGAGAGAGGGAGGGAAGAAGGAAGGGAGGAAGGAAAGAAGGAAGGAAGGAAGGAAGGAAGAAAAAGCTGTCAACTAGGATTCTATATGTTATTCAGGAATGAAAGTGAAATAAGGACATTCTCTGATAAAGGAAAATTAAGAGAAATGCCATCTGCCATGTTGAGATACAGCCAGTGGGGCCCTTACCAGAGGCTGAACAGATGGGGTCATTTGATCTTGGACTTTCACTTTCTAAAGTTGTGAGCTTAAATAAGCCTCTTTTCTTTCTAAGTACCCAGTATGAGATATTTTGTTATAGCAATAGAAAGTGGACTAGAGGGCTAGGGATACAGCTCAGTGGCACAAGCACCTGCCTGGCAAGTGTAAGGTCCTGAGTTGAATCCCTAGTACTGAAAAAAAAAAAAAAAAGAAAGTGGACTAGTACAGTCCCCAGCCTGACAAAATACCTCTCCCAAATAACACCCCAAAGCTCCAAAACTATAATTCAAATATAGTTCACATCATACTTAGTGGCAATACTGAGTAGACTACTTCCTTTGTAAGAGTAGGAAAATGCAAGGATGTTTAGTTTCACCACTAATGTTAAGGGTTCTAGCAAGCGTTACAGGGTAAGAAAAAGAACTGAAAGTCATACACATTGTAATGGAAGAATTCCTCCATGTAGACAACATGATTGTATAGGAAAAAGCAAACCAATAAAAGTAACTAGCAAGTTTAGCAAAGTCACTGAATATAAAATTAACCCACAAAAGCCAATTGTATCGACAGAATCATAGAAATAGAGAACAACTTAGTTGTGAGGAGCTAGGGAGGAGGGAAGGAAGAGAGATGGCTGTGGCTAACAAAAGGCAACGCAGATGATTTTTGTGATGGAACTGTTCTGTTTCTCTACTACAGTGGTGGTCACACAAACTTACATGTAACTACTGCTTCATAGAACTAAATACACATACACCCAAATGAGTGCATATAAAACTGAATTGAAATCTGAAATAAGGTGGGTAAGATCAATCTCAATTTCTTGTTTGCATGTAATTTAATAAAGTTAGGCAAACTGGTCTGCATTATTTCTGACAATTGCATGGGGATCTATAATTATATCAATATATCATGTAAACTGGAACTCAAATATTACTACTGAGAATACAAAATACATCCACTCTTAAAGACATTTTGATAATTTATTACAAAGTTAAACATACATATGACCCAGCAATCCCACTCCTAGGGAAATAAAAACTTATCTTCACACAAAAACTGTACACAAAATATGTAATTCTATTTATAATTAACAAAACTGAAAACATTCTAAATGTCTTTCAATGGATAAATGCATAAATAAAACTATGGTATATCTAGCAACAGAATATTAATCAGCAATAAAAAGAACAAACTATTCAACCACTTGGATGAATATTAAAGATGTTATACTGAGTGAAAGTAAACAGTCTCAAAAAGTTACATGCTCTATAATTCACTTTATATAACTATCAAAAAGACAAAAATGTAGTCATGGAGAAGAGTGGCTGCCAGAGATCAGCATGGGAGAAAGGTCTAACTACAAAAGGATAACAGACTTTTAGGATGTTGTTACCGTTTGTATCCTGATTGTGGTAATGGTTCTAGGAACTATGTATATGTTAAAATTTAGAGAAATGTGACCAAAATTAAGAACTCATTTTCTTGCATGTTAATTTAAAAAATAAACTTTAGAAAGTAATTTTGATATTTATGTCTTATACTCAATGTATTCATAGAGGCTATTTAGAATTTAGTTATATGTGTAATTTCAAATACAATGTTTTAAAGCCTTCATTTTATAGTATACAATGGAGTTCACAGAGCATATATAAAAATCTAATTCAAATTCAACTAGGAAAAAAAGCAATGGTTTTAATGTCAAAATGCTGAGTAAATACCAAGTACAAGAACACTTGTTCCAGCAATTTTAACTCAAGTTATACCTGCAGACAACATGCTGCACAAGTGTCTACTAATTTTTTAATGTAAGAAGTAGATTTAGTTTTGTTGAGACATAATGGTGGTTATAACAATCTATTAAATAGTTATAATAATTTAATATATTAAATAGTAAATAAAAGATTTAAATGACCTATAAGTAGGCTAAAAGCCAGGCAGGTGATTTAAAGCAAAGATGAATTTTATAATTCTCTAATTAAGCTATTAGATGAAAACCTGTAACACTAGGTCATATCAAAGATGACATACATTAGAGTTAAATAATTTATTGTCTAGAAATAAATATTAATATTCATTAACCCTATAACATTGTATAAACAATCCAATGTAAAATAGCCTTTTAAAAAACATCCTTGAATGTCTCTTGAAGGCATATAATATTTTAAAAAGGTACTCCAAATGCTACATTCAAACCAGAGAAATAATAAGTGCTATACATTCAAATCAGCTAAGTTTAAAATATTACCCAGCTATAATTAATATTTCTGTAAGCACATAGATTTCCAATTCTGGCTATGATTATTCTGAACACAGAGAGGGACACAGCAGGTCAGCCTGTCTCTGAAACAGATCAGACCTTTAGCTGCTCCCAGAAGGCTTCTGCATTAAATTGAATAATCTATATAGAAATGCCAGTGATAGCATAAACCTGCATGTTCTCTATTTCCTTCACACTTTATGGAACATTGGTCCCACTGTAGCTATAATGTCTGCATAGGGAACACTCTGACTCAGCTCAATAACCTGTTGCTTTTTTAGGATGAGAAAGCTATAAAATTTGGCAGCGGCTTGTTTTCGGTCACTATTTCTGCAGAGCTTCTTCAGACTAAAGGACTGCATTCCCATCTTATCAAATTCCTGGGAAAATAGTTGGAAAAAGAGAAAAGGAAGAAAAACAAAATCATTAGAAGTAAAGCCGGCTATGGATGCATTGTGAATAACAAAGTATTGAGGTTTTTGATAAGTGATTATGTTATCCTTCAATGGAGAAATACAAACAACTCTAATAAACTTTTAAAACCATCATAGGTCACTAAGTACAAGCTTAGCTCATTGAAAAAATGTGTGTAAAAGAACCTTAAAGTGTTATATAAATTCATAATGTGTTCTATAAATGTTAGGTTTTTAAAAAAAATTGATGTCAAAATAAATTCCTTCTACTTAAAGTGCAATTAAGTTTAGACTTACAGGCAGAAAAATTCTATAGGACTTTGGAAGGCTTCAAATATAATACTTAGGAAGCTTCTTAAAAGTACTAGGATGACTACAAACAATGTTAGTGGTAAATGAAGAAGTACATTTGTATGTTTCAGTGTCAAGGGAATATAACTAAACACTCCCAATTTCCTTATACAGACTACGAAGATGTTGGAATCATCATAGAGCACCTGCATATGTACTAGAAATAAATACAATAAAGTAATTATGAGGGAAAACAACTGCTTTCCTAAAGACTAAGACTTGGAATCAGTTTTCTACAGAAGTACAAGTTTTAGGTAGAAATATTGTAGTGAATACTGCCCAGTAGCCCTATGAGTATCATAGAATTTGGATAGTTGTCAAATACTTTTAGACATATCATAAGTTTTTGTCAGTCTGTAACACTTAAAAAATTAATAAGTGAATGCTTCATTGTGTTTTATATTAATCAAAATTGTGGCCCAGAGTCAGCAGCCTTTCAGAGATTGTACACTCAGCCTTCATTTATTCCCGCCCTTGTGCGGCAAGAAGTGGGTTTAGTGTTTTTTTCCCCTGGGAGAGAGTGGAAACAGCTTTTCAATTTTAAGAATTCTCTTGAAAAACCCTGAGGGGACAAATATGCAAGACGTACGCATTGCTTATTTATGTTTCCTTTTAGAAAAGTGAGAGTAAAGGAATAAAAAATGACAAATAAGAGAGATAAAGAAAATGGAAGACATGACCAACTTAACAGAGGAGAGTACGCTGGAACCTAAGTATCATCAGAGAGGGAGAAACCAGCAAAAATCAAGCCAACCTGAGGTATAGAACCTGGAAAAAATTCAGGAGCTGGAGACATGAGAATGTCATAAGCTAGGGATGAGACTGAAGACAGAATTCTTTGAGATTTGGGGAAAGTTAAGACCTTCTGTCCACTCTAAAACCTTTAAGAACCAGAGACTGCTACACACAGCAACAGCAGGCAAGAAGGCATTTTTCTGGTGATACCAAACATTGAAGCTCTGGGCTTGGGACACTGGCCCTGTAGACAGGGAAGGAAAAGTATCATATCACAAACAAGGAGATTAAGTGACACTCTATCTGGACAGTGAAATAACTAATCTTTCCCTGACTTCCTTTTGGTTCCTGAACCACTGGTATCTTGCATGTATCTCCTAGGTAGTAGATGAAAGCAAAGCTTTAAAAAAACTGACCACTCAAGGAAAAAAAATTCTTTAGAAGATGATGTCTGGAGAAAGGGCACCACCTAATTAACTCACTCTTAAGACCACAGGACTGCATACCGCCTTGCCCATAACTTCCAAAATCAGTTTTTTGATGTCTCGGTCTTAAATAAAAGCAGATAATCAAAGATCCAACAGACAGCTGAATCTCTAACACTAAAGAACAACAACAACAAAAAATACATTCAAGAGAATCATTAAAAGAACTCAGGGAGCAGAAGAAAGCTGTAACTTCTAAAGTTCAGAGAAGTTTTTCATTGTATCCATGAAAAGTGACTAGGATGATAGTGAAAGTGGGAAGGACAGTCTAAGAGACTATTTTGTTGGGGTTTTAGATTTGTTTATTATCCTGAGTGTAGTGATGGTTTCATAGGTATGTATATAACCCCAGACATATCATATATAGGTACAATTTCTCTATGATGGGGTCAGGGATATAGCTCAGTGGCACAAGTGTCTGCCTGGCAAGTGCAAGGTCCTGAGTTTGATTCCCAGTACCAAAAAAAAATATTCCCATGATGAAAATTATCTATCTATAATGTACCAATAAACTTAATTAATAAGACTTATTTCACTGTATATTATACTTTTTTTGGTATATACTTTAAACATGCATAGTTCATTTGATGTTAACCATACCTTAACAATGATTCTTTTTTTATGGTACCGGGGTGTGCGCAAAGATCACCTACAAAGAATCATTAGCCAAAACAGAAACTTACTTTTCAATAACAACACAAGAATCCTAAAAATGTCACAATATTTTCATCAGAAATAAATTATTTCTAGCTTATGTCTAGAGACAACCCATAAAGTTCAAGGTAAATTAAAGAAAATTTCAGGTTTGTTTGTAAGGTTTCTGTCTCCTACACACTATCTCAGGAAATTATGAGATTATATTAACCACCAAAATTTTAAGATAAAAGAAAACTGAATCACCAAGAAACAGAGGAACTAAGAAGGAACAGAGACATTTTCCTGTTTATGATGAAACCATGACCCAAGATAGAAGCTGTGCAACCAGTCTAAAGAGCAACTGGAGTTAGAACAAGAAGATGATTAGCTCTTCAAGGAAAAAGATGAAACTGATGGATTAATTGATATATTGGATGTATAGACTAAAGGGGCTTTACTATATTATCAAAAAGTTTGAAAAATAATTAAGGGATGGGTATACAGAGACATTCAATAAATGGAAGAAATGAGGTCATGATTAATTCAAACAAAAAAAACCTCGAGAAGTTTCTAAGAAATGTAATGATACTGCAAAGTTTCAGTGTGAAAGTTTTTTTTTTTTACATAATCTTTGTGGAAAAGTTCTAGTTGCCCCTTAATGTCCATTCTCTTCTTCCATAGCAGTAGAAGTATTAGCTGGACCTAAGCTTACTAAATCAGAGCTCTCATTTCCCAGATAGAGGTGGCAAAGCAAGGTAGTGCTGGTGAATGTCAACAGTGCCACATAAAATTTCTACGTTATACCCTTAAAGAAAGCTTTGTTGGAGGTTGGACACAGACATGGTGGATAGTTAGACACTTTGGATTTTGGAGATAAAGAAAGCAAGAAAAGTAATCCCTGATAACTTTGTTAACACAGCTGCCTACTAGTTTAGATTTTTACCTGAAAGAAAAATAGACTTCT
Source organism: Dinomys branickii (assembly GCA_004027595.1). Lineage (NCBI taxonomy): Eukaryota > Metazoa > Chordata > Mammalia > Rodentia > Dinomyidae > Dinomys > Dinomys branickii. The sequence goes on along the minus strand of PVLD010014392.1, from coordinate 22,019 downwards.
TGTTTAAACCAAATATATTTTGGTTTTCTCTCACAAATAAACCTGCCTTATACTGTGATTTCTCTTCAGATCATATAAATCTTTCACCTTTTACAAATAAACCTGTATCACAAATATTATAACACTGTAAACACAGAACACTGTGCTCAAAGTATATTGTAATGAGGAACATAGCTAAATTTTCACATTCTGTCAAAAAAGTCAATAGATAAAATTTAAAGCTGAAGTATAAAGAAAGATCTATAAAATATATCAGTTAGACATATAGATATAAATACTAAGACAGCTTAATATAGTTGCTTCCAATGAGCAGGATTTAGGCATAAGAGAGATAGAACAATAGACTTCTGTTGTTCCTTTTCAGCCTTATGGTACAGAACTACTGAATCTACACATAACTCTTATTTTGATAAAATACAAATTAAATGTGAAAATTACCTGATCACTCATAAACTGTTATAAACTTAGCTTTGCATTTAGAAGTGGTTGTTATATTGCTAAAACCAAGAGTGGGACATAGAACAGATGTCTGGGGCCATTAATGTGGGTTAAGACTTGATTAAAAAGTGCAGGGACCAAAACTTCTATATTTAGCTCAAGGTACCACTCAAAATCATTTTGTGTTAGTAAAATTTGGCCACCCTGAAATGACAAAAGATTGCTTTGCTTTCATAAATATCTAGATGATTGAAGTCAATATTGCATTCATTTTAAACACAGAGTTGACAAACCCTACCATCTTACCCGTAAACTATTTAACATCTGAAATAATCTTTGATTCCATCTCTCAGCTTCACTATTTTGTTCACTTCCCGATGATGCCTGTTAAATAATAAATAAATATTTCTTTTGAGCAAATTTTATGTTAATTGTGTGTCAAGCATAGTGTTAGCTGCTACAGGAAACACAATCATAACACTGAGTCCTACCAAAGACCTTATAGTCTAATAATGGGGAGAGTGAGACTAACACAAGTGTACATCAACCTGTGCAATATTAGATATATATTCCCCAGGCTGATAAGGAGATCAAAGTAGGAGATTCTGCAATCTTATTGCAATGCATCCCAGAGCACTGATAGTGAACATCAAAAGTGCCACACAAAATTTCTGGGTTATACCCTTATGGACTCTGAAAGTAAACTTGGCAAACACAAGTGCTTTCAGCTAGATCCTCTCTTTTTCTGGTCAGTCTGAACTCAGCTGCCAGGAGCAAATATGAAGCTATAGAAAAAATTATCTTGTCAAGTTACCTGAACTTAGGTGGTTATATAGAAGCTCTAAAAATAACATATTTAGTAGTTTGTGACAATTGGGTTAGAAACCTTTCATATTTCCAGAGTGTCTTGTCCAGAAAAGGTAAACTCACTTCCTGTCATGTTACCTGAACAGTTTCATTCTGTTCAATATTAAAAGCTTAACCACTGTATTTTAATATTTAAAACTGTACAGTTGAAATGTGTTTATGAGAATTCTCTGTAGTCCCTACCAAGTAACACCTTACAAGCAGACAACAGAAACTGGGCATAGGAAAAGTGATGAATCTGACAGAAGAGCCTAAAAAGGGCTGGGAGAAGGAAGGTGCACAGAGCTGACCTATTTTACCATCTTTTCCTAGGTTACCTCTCGTCAACAGCACCTGTGCCACCCTTATCACATGTCCCCTGTTTGTCTAGCTTCATCCACAGCTCTGGAGTCTTGACACGTCCTCAAAGTACTTTTAATTTCAAGTACTCCAATATGCTTTCAGAAATTTCTAAAATATTCTGCCTCATATTTTAAATCATTTGAGGCTAAAGGGTCTCTCTGACTCAGTCCAGGAACTGGTGAGTCCCCTTCCTGTCAGCTATCCCTGCTTCCAGGACTCGCTACACAGCATGGTCCTGCCTATGCTGTATCCTTTCTTACACCCCAGTGAGAGTGATTTGAAAATATGGTCACTTTTTTTCCTGAAGAGTTTTCCAAAATCTACCCACTACAAATTATGCTTGTTCTCTTCTGATTTGTCCTTTGGTATATTAATTTATGTAACTCATACTTACTTTATTGTTAAGTACCCAAATGTTATTTCTGAAATGTAAAAATCTGTTAAAGATTTGTGAAATAATAGCATAACCTGTAATATACAACTAATCAGAAAAAAGCTCAGAATAGTGTATGCGTTTTTGCTAACTCCTATCTGTCTGATAGGCATTCGGATCTGTCTGGATACCCTACAACTAAAGCCTTTGTGTGGAAAACCCAGAGGATTTTTAAAACAGTTGAACTTGTGCTATGTTGTGGTTTGTTGGACCATATGTGAAAACAACCTGTGTCTGTGAAAGCGAAGAGTGCAAAAGTGAATCAACTCACTTATGGCTCAGCTATATGGATGTTTCAGGTAAAAAGTATAGGTCATTTATTCTTAGATTATCCTGAGAATTTAGTGTGTATTCTGTAAATGAGAAAAACAATCTAATAGTCTTATAATTCATTAGAAAGGTAACTTATTTAAAAACAAATTAATACCAGATGTTAAGAGGTTTCTTGATATTATTTATTTTAAAAACTTTTGCTAAAATTCCTTACAGTCTTAAACATGTCTTCAATACGCTATGACAAAGAATGGAAAACGAGGCAGCAACACACAGGGAGTCACGTGAGTCGGGGTTTACTTTCGGCTTTGCTATCAACGTATGGCCCTTTCAGCAGTTCACTTTCTTTTTCTCATTTCTAGAAAAGAAAATGCCCACACTGTTTTGTAAATAAAATTTCAAATGTCCTGGGCCAACAGTGGAAAACCTGTGGCATGTATGCCACAGCCAGCTGTTTGTATTGTTGAAAGCTCTAAAAGGTGCACAGTCCACCGTCATTGCCTAGGCTATACCTCTAGTAAGCATGGCTTCTCTAGCAAATTTTTTTTGTGAGCCGAGGTCTCACTATGCAATCCAGGCTGAGCTTGAACTCACTGTGGAGCCCAGGCTGACTTTAAACTCACAGGGATCCTTATGCCTCAGCCTCTGGAGTGCTTAGATTACAGGTGTGCACCACCACACCTCTCTCTATAGTTTATAAGCTTTAGAAAAATTTAAAACAGTGATTCTCAACATGTTAAAACCTATCACTACCTTGATAAGCATAAAAGTTCTATACATTCTTTTAAACTTATTTAAAGTTTCAAAATAAAGACAAAAGGAAAAGTAAAATTTTAAATGTTTTATCAAAGTATTCACAAGCATCTCTACTGAGATTACAAATTTAAATTATAATTTTAGAAAGTAACATGACAGCTCTGTATAAGTACCGTGTGCTAACCAGTTGCGCCACTGGAGCGTCCATGACAGCTCTAAACACTAAATTTTAAATAAAATATTCAATATTAGGAACAGTTTTTAAGACTATCCCTAAGAGTACACATATATTTGCCAATTCAACTGAACAATATTCTTGCACCAAGAAACCATTCTTTATAGACGATTCTTCAGCAGCTGGAGAAGTCATTCCCATAATATCCTGCTAAAGAAAATTAGGAAAAGATAGGTAATTCTGCTAGTGGTTACTACAAGAATAATCTAATTTTGTTAAATGCTTTAATAATATGAATGAATGCTCAGTTCTCAAACTAATTTAAGATACTACTACATTCTCAAAATATTATTTCTAAAGTATCCCAGATAGGTAGTTCCTAACTTAAACATTCCTTTCTTCCATGTGCCTCCTACAACTGAAGAGCGTCTACATCCTTCCCTTTTTGCTTCCTGTCTTTTTCCTTCCTACTCCTACCTCCACTGCAGACCTCATGACAAAAGCCTTTATTGCTGTGCTGCTGAGGTCATTTTCCTTTGAAGTATTTTATCTAAGTCCTGGCTCCCTCAGGCCAGTGCCAGATGGCAGAGGAAAAAGACTGGCAACGGGCAGGCAGAGAGAGTGAGTAAGGGAAGAGGTATTACTACCCCTATCAAGGGCCATGACAGGTATCCAGGCGCCACTGCTGGAGGTGTGATTGGCAACAGGGAAGAAAAAGCGTGTCTTCTGAAAGGGGAGCAGAGACATAAAGGAAGAAGAAAAAAGCGAAAGTCAGGTATTCTCCATTCCCCAGCACCTCCTCCCAGTTTCACTGCTTAAAAGCTGCCGGTCCCTTTTCATGCTGAAACCATCACCAAGCTTCATTCCCCAGCTGCCAACCCTGGTCTTGATTAAGAGTCTCTTCTAACACAGTTTACCTGATTGTTCACCTCAGCTTTTAAAAATTTTAGTCAATATAAGGAATTGTGTTTTATTTTTTATTATGCATATTTGTAGAGGCTTACCATGTTTTTCTTTTACTTTTTATCAACAGCACACATTTTAGATACTCCCAGTTACACAGTTACTAATATGCTGAGTTTGATTCCCAGTACAAAAAAAGTCAACTTATACTAATATAAAAATTCTATTTTATGAGGATTTGAAAATGATTACTCAGAACCATTTTCCTGCCCCTTGAAACTAACCAAGCTTCCACATATCAACTATATTTCACATTTATTTACCATTCTGGAAGCAAAGTAAGAGTGGAATTGAAGGTTAAAACATAGCACAGGGTAAAAGAGTAAAGGTTCAAAAGAACAGGCCTATCAGTCTCTTTCCTTCTTTGCACTTCAAGCACAGGGGAAGCTTATGTTGTTACCGTGTCCATAATAACTGCCCTTGTATTTTCCTTCCAACATCATAATTGAAACATGGCTGTCTAATCACAATTTTCAGTAGGTATGTTCTAAGAAACACCTGAGCCCAAGTGAGGAATATAGTCTTGGCAACCAAGCAGATGATATCTAGTGTATTATCAAATATTTAATAAAATGCATCCTGTTTTAATGCACTGTGAAACTCATTCCTCCCAAGAGCATTCAGTTTCAGTGTGGATTAACTTCGAAATGCCGTGATGATGGAATAGACCAGAATGATAATATTTACATTTGTACAATCAGTAAAGTGACAACTGAGAAAATATTTTAAAGCACATTGTTTCTATTTGTATTTTTAAATAGCTGTTTTTCAAATGTGGATTATATCTTCAAATAAAAAGTTTAAAATTTGTTTTGGTCGTAGATTATTAACCTTTCAGATTCAAGATCAAGATAATTGAAGACCGAAAATATATTAGTGGCAGGAAGGGTGAAATCATGCTGAAAAAGAAAACAGAGTTATTGGCTACAGGTGGAAAATATTCCATTACCCATTGAACATGAGGCCTAACAGAATTCTTAGGATAGAGCCAGATTCAAGGTAGGACAATGATTCATTTAATATATTGTGAAAAATAATATCTCAGTGTGAAACTACCTTATCTTGTGATTCACTATCCTAAACTTCTAGGGAATATTGTCTCACAAATGAAAATCATGTTTTGCCCTGTTATATTGCTACTTAATAAGGAAAATGTAGCATGACAGAAGATATGTGATCTATAAAAGTGAGAAGATAAGTCAGAGTCCCAACATTCTTTTACCACAAAGCTATGTCTGAAAACATATTTTTATTATTTTCTCCGGTTAACTTACCTCAGAGTTACTATTTTTATTGATATCATCATTAGAGCTATTCTTAAATTCATCAATCACATCCTTCCAAATCTGGGGTTGACTCAACCCTTGCTGAGAATTTGGCTCTTCCATCACGGAGATGTCTGAATTATCAAGGAAATAAAGAATATTTCACTAAGAAACCTTTTGAACACGCACTGGGATGTAGTTTTTACAAGAGAAAACTCTGATGGACAACTTAGAATCCAAGAATTTAAGCAAAGGGTGTACAAACTTTCTTACGGCTGCCCGGTTCTCGCATATCAATCTTCCGGTTCCCCTCATTTGTCTGTATCACCTCCACCCACCCATCGCCAAACCCACATGTTCGTATGCTGACTCCACATTCACTCATACATCCACTCACAAGACAGCACAGAGTTCAAGCCCTTTAGGGTAGATTTTAATGCCTTCAGGAAAGATGACTGGGAAGAGGAGCCTCATTCACCACTTAAGCTGGTTTTATTACTACTTTGTAACTGTAAAACAATCAATTGTAAATACTCTATAGGTACATAGGAATATCTATCTCTCAGGTTAATTGTATTGTTATCCCTACTTTTTCATGTTAGTTGTTTTAAAGTGAAACGTTGTCCTGCTAGAATAAGGACGTTGTCCTTTGGGAATAAGGAAGGTGAGAAACAGGAAAAACAATGGTCTATATATTATATAAAGTTTCATCTTTTTAATGAAGTCTTTCAGACAAAAATGAATCTGAGAAACAGTAAAATGAAATACTGAAGTAAATAGGAACTTACAGCCCATTTTCACTCTGAAATGCAAGACTGATACTTCCTCTTAACATCAACAGCAATAGCAAGTCTCACCTACAGCATTTTGTCTTCCCACTTCTTCCCTTACTGACTCCTTCTGTATCAATTTTCCTCCAGGTTTAAAGCCAGAAGATAGAAAGCATTTTGTAAACAACTGTGAAAATACAATTTTTATTTCTTATTTTTGTATCAATTCAATAAAGCTTATGTAGGTATACTAAAAAGTGAAAACTATATTTCATATAGACATTATCCAACATGTTAACTTATAAATGGTCATTTTTCTCAAAAGTTCAAATTGTGTTGTATATACTTAGGCAAAATGGCTTTATTTATAAACAAACATTGCACTCAATAAAAGGAGAGAAACTATTACCACTTTCAGTTCACCATGAATCAAGTCCTGGGTAGCAGTTGACAGAAGTGTGTCCACTCCTCCCCTCTTCTTCCACATCATTAATCTTTGGGTCGGAGGGGCAAGTTCTAAAACCATGAGTGTGTCCGAAAATGAGGTAAGCTGTTTATGCATGGTTTTGCTACTGATTTCTTTGATTGGGTCTATAAGCAATCTCCTCTTTTTGCTTTTCCTTTTCTCAACAATGTCTAAACATAAAAAGGCATAAAAAGCGTTTGGTTATACAGCTTTGTAAATGATATTCTAGGGACTACATATCTAAGAAATAACAACCTGCACAGGCTTCCTTGGGAAGAAAATGCCTCTTCTCTCCCCTGAAAATTATACTTTGCAAGGTTTTTTCACAGCTAGAGTGTCTGAGAAGCCAAAAAAGCAGATACATTTTCAAAAGGTGTTTGAATGTGCTTAGCAGAGACTGTTAACCTGCTCAGTGGGCAACTGAGGAAGCATGGAGCAGAGGCTCTATCAAGCAGAAAGCTAACCAATCTAGAGGCTAGAATGCCTTTGTAACAGGATAGCTTTCTGAGATATAATTTGTACTTGTTCAGTGTATTATTTCCTCTTCTGCTGAAATTCACATAAAAATTCAGTGTAGGTAGCTATATCTGTGGGATTTTATTCCTTTGGGGACTTCTACCAGGCAGAAAGCAGAAGTCAAGCTTTTCTTTAGTAAAGCTGCAAAAGGAGAAAAAGGGTTCGATTTTCCAGTGTATGAAGATCTGAGATCGGATGGAGCTAGGAGGAACAGGAACCTCTTTGTTGACGTGCTTTTGTAAAATCCTGGGAACATGACAAAATCCTACAGGGGCTGGTTGTGAATCTGGGACAATGAGCACAACAAACTGGTGTGGCTGATGAGCCAGGGGTTCAGTTCTAGCCCCCCTACCCTCACCCAAATTTTGGTACTACATGGCTCTGTGCAGACAGGGAAGCTGTGTGGACTGAATTCCTTGCCAGTCCTGTGGAATAGAAGCCAGGCTTTATAAAAACTAGGTTTATCGCTGCATGTGTGAGCTTATATACTGAACTTTATATGAATTATACTTCTGAAAAACACCAAAATATTTTTAAAAGATCTAGCTATATATTAAACTCATACTTATTGTTTATCCCTTAAAACATGTTAAATGTGAGAGGCTATATAGTAGGGGGTATAGTTCTTCTTTTCTGATTCTTTTATTTGATCTTATGTTCACTTCTATGTTCATTTATCTTGACCAGACTGTAAAACTTTTTAAAATTTGTTTTATTTCCATTTCCCTCCCCACTCACCTCCCTCCGTATCTCTAGATCCCTTTCTCCCATTGTCATTATTGCTGTTTTTATTATTTTAGGTCATGTTTATGACACATAATGACTACCTCCACTGTGGGGATTTGGTACATGTACATGATACATCTTAAATCTATTTATACACCCTTCCAACTCACCCCTCCTCTCTCCCTCGGCCTTTCACGCCTCTTCTCATTTACAAAAAGATCTATCCCCTTGATTCCTTTTATCAATCTTTTATTTGCTCTTTATTTGTACTTTGCATTACTTAAATGAGAGAAACCATATGGCATTTAAGTTTGTGTGTCTGATTTATTTCACTTAACATTATGTTTCCTGGTGAATCTATTTTTCCAACATATGGTATCAAATTTATCTTTCTTTATAGCTGAGTAGTATTCTATTATGTATAGATACATTTTCTTTATCTATTCATCTGTTGGTGGGCATGCTAACTGGTTTCAGGATTTAGCTAATATGAATTGTTCTGCAATAAACACTAGTATGAATATATTGCTGTAATGTGGTATCTTTAGCTCTTCTGGGAATATACCCAGAAGAGGAATAGCTTAGTCAAAGGAACTTTCTGTTTTTAGTGTTTTGAGAAATCTCTATACTTATTTCCATAATGGTTATACCAGTTTACATTCCCACCAACAATAAGGGTTCCTTTTTCACCACGGCCATACCAGCATTTGTTATTATTTGATTTCTTGATTATTGTCATTTCTTTCTGCTGTAAGATGAAATCTTAGTGTTTAATTTGTATTTCCTTAGTGGTCAGTGATGTTGAACATTCTTCATATGTTTACTGACCATTTGTAATTTCTTCTTCTGAGAAGTGTCTATTCATTTAATCTGTCCATTTTTTGATGGGGTCTTATTTGAGCGTATCTAATTTTTGGAGTTTTTTACATATTTTAGACATTAGTCCTCTGTCTAAGGAATAGTTCACAAAATTTTTTTCTATTCTTTAGGTTGTCTCTTCACTTGATTGTTTGCTTTACCCTCCAGAAGCTTTTTAATTTAACATAATCATAGCTGCTGATCCTTGTTATTTTTTGTGCAGAGTTCTGCTCAGAAACTCCTTGCCTACAACTTTTAAGTTTTTCCTATTTTATCTTCCAGTAGGTTAAGTGTTTTTATTTGAATACTTGGATCTTTGATTTTTTTATTTTAGTTTAACACATGGTGAAAGATTTCAGGTCAACCTTCAACCTTCTGCATATGGATAGCCACTTATCCCAGAACTATTTGATGAGGAGGAATCTTTCCTCCAATATATGCATTTGGTCCCTTTGTCAAAGATCAAGTACACAACTGTGTCTAATATTGTATCTGTATCCTCTATTCTGTTCCATTGATCCATATGTCTGTTTTTGTGCCAATACCATAGTGTTTTTATCACTGCAACTTTGTAGTATAACTTGAAGTCTAGGGCTGTGATGCCTCCTGGTTTGCTCTTCTGGCCGAGGTTTGTTTTTGCTACTCTAGGTCTTTCTGGTTCCATATGAATTTTTAGGATTGTTCTCTTTACTTCTGTGAGGAATGCTGTAGGTATTTTGGCATTTTTTTTTGCGGTACTGGGGATCGAACTCAGGACCCTGCGCTTGCTAGGCAAACGCTTATTCCACTGAGCTATATCCCCAGCCTCTGTAGGTATTTTGATGGGAGATACATTAAATCTATATATTAGTTTTGAAAATGTGTCCATCTTGCCAATATTGGTGCTGGCTATCCAGGAGCAGGGGACATCTTTACATTTTCTGTTGTCCTCTTCAATTTCCTTTTCCAAAATACTACAGTTTTTGTTGTAGAGGTCTTTAACTTCTTTGGTCAAGTTAATTCCTAGTATTTAATCTTTCTTGATGCTATCATGAATGGTAATACTTTTCTTATTTCTCAGTGAGTTCATAATTGGTGTATAAGAATTCTATTGATTTTTGTGTATTGATTTTGCATCCTGTTACACTGCTGAAATTGGTTACTAATTCTAAACATCTTTTAATGAAATTTTTAGGTCTTCTATTAAAGAATCATGTCATCTACAAGATGATAATTTGACTTCTTTTCCCATACATATGCCTTTTACTTCTTTCTCTTGCCTGATTGCTCCAGACAATGTTTTGAGTACTATGTAGAACATAATGGTGACAGTAGGAATCCTTTTCTTGTTTGTGATTTTAGAGCAAAAGCTTTCAGTTTTTTCCCATTAAGATGATGTTGCCCATTACTGTCATAAATTTTTTTTAACAGATTCAGGTAAGATCTTTCTATACCTATTTTCTTCAGAGTTTTTATCATAAATGGGTGTTGGACTTTGTCAAAGTTTTTTCTGCATCTATTGATATGATCAGGTGATTTTGCATTTGCATATGTTTATTTATATGGTGTATTACATTTATTGATTTGTGTAAGTTAAATCATCCTTGAAATCCTGGGATGAAACCTACTTGGTCATGATGTATAAGCCTTTTGATAATGTGTTGTTTGCCAATGTCTTATTGAGGATTTTTGTATTTATGTTCATCAAGGTGATTGGCCTGTAGTTTTTTTTTTAGTTGGATCTTTGTCTGGTTTTGGGATCAGAGTGATGCTGGCTTCCAAAAATGATTTTGGAAGCACTCCTTTCAATTTCATTGGAGATTTTGAGGAATATTGGCATCCTTAAAAGTCTTGTAGAAGTCAGAAGTAAATCTATCAGGTTCTAGGCTTTGGGGGGTAGTTTTTTTCTTATTAATTTCTGCCTCAATTTTATTATTTATTTTTGGATTGTTCAGAATTTTTGTGTCTTTTTGGTTTACCTTAGATGATTAATATTTGTCTAGGAATCTGTCCATTTCTTCAAGATTTTTTAAATTGTTGGAATCCAACTTTTCATTGTAATTACTATCTTCCACATTTTGATTGTTATGATTTTGCCTTTTTCATTTCTAGTTGCATTGATGAGTCTTTTCTCTCTTTCTTTTGGTAAGTTTGGATAAAAGTTTATCTATTTTGTTCTTTGAAAAGAACAGCTCTTTGATTTGTTCTTTGTATTTTTTTGTATCAATTTCATTAATTTCCAGTCCAATTTTTATGATTTCTTTCCTTAAATTCAGTTGAATTGTTGCTGCTTTTTTGAGTATCTTGAGATTCTTCATTAGGTTATTTATTTGAGCTCATTTTGTTTTTCTAATGTTAGCATTGATTCAAATAATCTTCTTATGATTGCTTTCATTGTGTTTCATAGGTTCTAGTGTACTGTACTGGTATTGTTGGATTCCAGAAATTATCTTCTTCCTTGATTTCTCCTGTTACCTAATGGGTGTCCAGAAGTGTATTACTAAGTTCCCAGGTGTTCATAGATTTTCTGTGGTTTTCTCCATGATTGCTTTCTAGTTTCAATGCACAATTGTCTGGTAGTAAACATGAGGGATTTTGATTCTTCTGTACTTATTTCAGCAGGGCTTGTAGACTAGTATGGCTCTATTTTGGAGAAGGTTACTCATGCTGTTCAGAAGAATGTGCATTCTGTTCAAGGGTAGAATACTCTGTAGATACCTTTTAAGCTTATTTGTTCAAATGCGTTCAACTCTGATTTTTCTTAATGATTTTTTGTTTAGTTGATCTATCTCTTTGTGAAGGTGGAATGTTGAGGTCACCCACTATAGTTGTATTGGTGTTTATTTGATCTGGTATGTCCAGAAGTATTTATGAAGATAGATACTCCAGTATTTAGTGTATATACATTTACAATTGTTATCTCCTTCTGTTGGATTGTTTCATTACTTAATATATAGTGATCTTCTTCATCTCTTATCATTTTAGCTTGATGTTTCCTTTATCTGTCAGTAAAATTGCTACCTGTGCTTGCTTTGGGGACACTGATGCATGAAATATTGTTTTCCATCCTTTGATTTTTTAGTCCATGAATGTCTTTTTGTTAGATGCATCTCTTGAATGCAAGACTGCTGGATTCTGTTTTTTTGATCCAGTCTGCCAATCTGTGTAATTTAATTGGGGAGTTGAGGCTCTTCACATTGAGAGTTATTACTGAAAGGTATTGATTTATTCCCGCTATTTCATTCATTTTGTTAATGACTCCTTTGTTTTTGTTTTGTTTTGTTTATCTATCTGTGTTGCTTGAAGGGGTCAGATTCTGTTGGGAGTCTTTTAGTTGGATTTAAGGGTTAGTGTTGAGGGTTTTATGAAGTTATTTGCAGGGACAAAGATGGTAGGTGGGAAGAGGAGGGAGGTGTATTTTGAAATTGAGGGACGGTGTGAGGTATTTGGAATCAGTTGATATATTTATGCACCTGTAAAGTGGAGATGAGTAAAGGGAGACAGAGAGCTAGGTAAGTTAAGGCAGAGCAAAAGGAATAGAATAGAGGACAGAAAGTAATTATGAGAGATGATTGGAGTGACTGAAGAACAGCAGAAAATAGCAAATAAAAAATGGAAAGAATTTAAAAAGTGTGAAAAACAAAAAGTAAGAAAATATTATTGCCACAGAAGCTTGAGTTGAAGGAATGAGAGAGACAAGAAGGAGGGAAAATAAATATCAAATCAAAGCCCTCCCCAAAATCCCAGATCAAATATTTCAACAGGAGAATGTGCATGTGATTCCCATGTGACCACTACACCAAACAACCTGAGTATTTACACAATTTCCTTCTTGCCTTAGTTGTGGTCTGATTATAAGCAGCCACACCAATTTCTTTGCTTTTCTCTTGCACTCAAAACCTGAGCTAACACAGTCTGAACAATTCTCTTCTCTACTCAGCAGGCAGAATCTGATGCTATCCCTGGGTTTCACTTAGGAACTGCCCCTCCCAGTTGGTGCAATCCGTGAACACATTTGTGTACCTGCTGGGGTCTGCATGAGTCACAGGGCATGTTTTTGAGCAGATAGGAGTCTCTGGGAGTCAACAGATGGGGGCACTCACTCACAGGCATATTTAGGGCCTATTTCTTTATCTTTTCTCGCATAGTGTGCAGGGTGCCTTTCCTGCAGTAAGCGCTGATGAAGATACCTTGAGTGCTCGCTGTGTTTAGAAGGCAAGTCCAAATTATAAAACTTCTTAAAGGAAAGAACTTTGCTTTCTTCATTTCTGTGCACACAGAGTAATAGCTGAATAACTTCTTGAACTTAATTCTCTTATAAGTTTTCCAGTTTCTAAACTTGGATATATAACTTGAACAGAATTGAATACAATAAAAGAAGTGTCTCAAATTTTCTTCATACTCCTCTCCTATTATAATAAAAATTCTATTACTAGATTATCTCCTATAAATTTTGGATTATTCAAAGTAAATAACAGAGACTGGACTCGCCCCCACCCATAGCACAGCGATGGGGCGGAGCAGGGGCGTTCCACTGTGAGCATAGGTGCTTTTCCACCTCTGACCATGGCAGTTTGTATACACCCATGTATGCTATAGTATAGTCTGAGGTAGCTATATCTCTTCCCAAGGCGAGAGCCCAGGGGTATAGATAAACCCAGGAATACAGTTATTATCACAGGGAAGATGACTGAGTGGTAGGGCAACAGAGATGAGGGAGGAGAAAATTGAATGATGAAATGGGCCATCATCTGTGTAACTGAGTAACATGTGAAGGTAACATTATGTAGGACAGTATCCAGAGCTAATTCCCTTCTATGTTCTCTATAATTTGTATTTCCTCAATCGTTTTTGTATTAACAGAAGTGAAGATAACTTTATATTATGCAGCATCCAGTGCTAATTCCCTACTGTCTTCTCTATAGTTTGGTATTTCCTTTAATGTTTGTGTGATAACTAATGTGAAGATAACATTATGTAATACAGCATCCATCC